>JAVTVY010003379.1:0-36124 GCA_036873755.1 Hanleya hanleyi | reverse complement strand
ACACTTTCATTTGAGAGTCCAGACATTCCACCATTCATGTGAACAAATTGTACTAAACATGGAATAATTAAATACACACTACCCATTTCTACAGTATCAGTACTATGTTACTATCTGTAGCAGTTGAAACCCAGTAAAACTTAAACAATTAAAACCAGTAAAGAAATTTGTCTGTTGAATAACAGAAAATATGGTATGGAGATTTGAATGAGTAAACTACTAAACAACTTACATGATACCAACAAAATGTCCCAACACAAGCTGATAAATTCCTTGGGTGGCTTGCAGGACAGCTTTGTTTCACCCTCAGTAAATTTTATCATTGTTGCTCACAGGCTAATCTGAAGGATGATACCAGATCTTTCTATGTTCTGCTGGGTTATTGCTTCAGGCTGACTTAATTGGTTGATGTAGGATATTTCATCATCAGTGGCAATTTGACCTAAATTTGAAGCCTGCATGATTTGGTCTGTGATGAAATGTTTGGATGTGAAATAGGATACACGTTAAAGGCCACAGTTTACATATATCTATGACAATATACTGAATTGTGTGTATTAAGAATGGAAAGTTGCCTGGTAATAGCAGTGTAGATAAATGCACTAACAAATGATGGAAAATTAGCATTTCCTATTTCATTACCCCATCGCGTTTTGTACTGTGTTATATATACAGTGAAACATACAGCCAAGGGTTCCCAATGGGCATGACAGTGCACTCGCTGAGCTATCAATAAATAATAAAAAAAATAATTATAAATCAAATTTTCATCAGAATTCGGTCAGCTCAGAACTTGCTGGTAACAATGCCCTAATGCACGTTCATGCCAAAAATCAAGGTTCTAATGTCAATGGTTCTCCTTATTTTGCCGACGAAAGGACTCGGATGGACTGACTCACTGACTCATTACCGGACAATTTGCGATCTGTAGCCTACTTCGTAGGAACATGATAATATAGCCCACCAAAACGTTTACACTTAGATTAGCTATGACCAGGAGTTCGGTGCGCGTCGGAGTCCTAATGCCCACCCTACTTCGGATATCGGATAGCACAGTGGTAAATTTAACAGACCTATGACAGAAGGTAAATGTACGTTTTCATTACTATGCTTATTGTATCAACTTGCGCTTTCAGCTTGGGACCTTCGTCTATTAGACTGAATTCACTCATTTATCCATTGGTTAAATGGGCCCCGTTTACACAAAGTCTTGACCGGGCTCAAAGTCGCTTAACTTCGCTGATTTTACCAGAATCGGTGTGTCTTGATATTCCGTATCAGGGAACCTTCAAAAGTCACAGTGAAACATACAACCAAGGGCTCCCGATGGGCATGACGGTGCACTCGCTGAGCCATCAATAAATAATATAAAAAAAAAATAATTATAAATCAAATTTTCATCAGAATTCGGTCAGCTCAGAACTTGCTTGTAACAATGCCCTAATGCACATTCATGCCAAAACTCAAGGTTCTAATGTCAACGGTTCTCCTTATTTTGCCGACGAAAGGATTCGGATGGACTGACTCATTCATTATCGGACAATTTGCGATCTGTAGCCTACTTCGTAGGAATAACCGTAGTCTTCGATGTATTTACATTCAGTTAATTCCCACAAACCACAACAACTTTACACATGAAGCATGCTGTTTAAACTTGTAGCTGATTCTGAGAGCAGGACAGTATCATCTGCATACTTAAACAGAAATAATCTCATATAGATGTCAAGGTTTTCATTCTGAATTTCAACGCCAGAATCGGACAAATCGCTAAATGAGTTTCCAAGTCGTTCACATATAATGGAAATAAAACAGGTGACAAATTTTTCCCTTGTCTAAAACCTTGGTTACAAATGAATAGATCAGAAAACATACGTGATAGACAATATACATAATTTTATATTGTTGTACATCATATTTATAGCATTAAACAGCTTTCCAGATATACCATTATCAATGAGTTTGGGGGTGCGGGCGGTGGTATTAGGGTGAAGTGTGGAAATATGTGGTCTCTATATATAACACCATACTTTATATAAATCAATATGCTGGTGTATTTTGTTTGGCGGTAAACCGTTTATTTCTCGATTCACCCAAAGTCCATTTCAGACCTTGTTGTGGATTTATATAAAGCATGGGGTTATATATAGAGACCCCATATTTCGACACTTCACCCTAATACCACCGCCCACACCTCCCAAAACTCTTGTTTTGCGGGCCTGTGCTGTATCGAAGGCTTTGCTTTAGTCTACAAATGCACAATACAGTTTCTTCTTTCCTTGTTCCTCAATTTAACAAACATAACAGAATGTCGTTTTCTGACGTTTCGCGTAATATTGTGTTATCCTCGAGAAATACAGTGATACGAATGTTCAATATGCCCGTAAACAGTTTACGGAGACAGCCTAATAAGGTAATGGGTCGGTAATTTTCAGGATTTGTCCCACTACCCTTTTTGTTCCCAGCTGCAACGCGATCGGTACTATATTCCACAGGCCCACAAATATTATCGATCATGATTGCTGATTGGTTTACTTGCTTGTTTATTTCCGGTACCTCATATGCTACTCGCGATTAACTATTTCTGTTCCGGCGCGACATTCCATGGAAATTGCACTCCAGTTTGAGTTTGAGTTTGAGTTTTTTTCAGTTTGATACGGATTTCATATGATTAATAAAATCACGGAGGGCTGGATTCGTCTCGAATTGTTGCAACAGTGATCACATTGAGGGATGAGATGGAAACATTTTTTATACACCAAACACTATATTCAATATTCTCATACGGATGAAAAACTATGCCAGTACTGTAGAAGGAAGCCCTGAAATTCATTAGGACAAATGAAGCTGAAGCTGTCCTGTGGACCTGACGTCATTTCCGCATCACGTGACATTCGGTCACAGTTCACATCCGGCCCAGCAGCGGGATGCCTCCACTTCCTTCTACGTTTTCCGCATAGGTCCATTCCGGCGCAGTGGGCAATGTTAGTCCCAATGGGAAACCCACTCATGGACATTTACGGCATGGGGTGTGGCCCCTTGTTTTCTTCATCTCGAGGTGTAGAATACGATGGCAGGGGTCTCACGGCCATGCGTTGATTCTTTTAAGTTACTGTGCGCATGCTCACTGGGCAGACATATCGGGGTGGACATTTTGGGATCTAGGGGGACCCATATTGGACCGATTGGGTCGGGTGAGGTGTCATCGTGAAGCAGTTGTGGGGAAGTGTCCAACTAAATGATTATCGGGTGAAAGTGACGTGATTCTGCGCATGCGCAGTAGAAAAAGGCTATTTGGAAGGACGTTTTTGGGTCGAGGTGGCCCCGTAGTGGGCCGATTGGGCAGTATGAGGTGTCAATGCGTAGCTCTCGTGGGGGACCACCCCGCTGGGCTAGTGCGTCGTCCGTTTTCAACATTCTGTGCATGCGCAGACAGGGAATAGGTGGGAAAAGGGCATTGGAAGGGAGGTTTTTGGGGTCGAGGTGGACCATCCGTGGTCCGAATGGATCGTGGGAGGTATCAGTGTGTAGCTCTCGTGGGAGACCATCCGACTGGACTAGTGTGTCTTCCGTTTGCAACATTCTACGCATGCGCAGACCCTCCGAACTCCAAACACCCAACCACCCCATCCTCGGGATCCGAGCTCGCGACTGCCCCACCCCCGATCTCCGAGCTTCGAGCACGCAACTGTCCCATCTCCGAGCTCCGAGCTCTTGCATATAAACACGACATACATCTGTCAAAGCTTTATTATACGCCGGGTGTCCGTGGAGACGAGAGCCATGGTTTACGCATGTCACTTGTGTCCGAAGTCATTTTTCACGCCAGTTAATCTACGTAGACATTTGCTTTCCATAAATAATAATCATATAGAACGAAGCCATCTCACGGAAAGGAGTCCAGATAACGCGCAAATTCAACGTTCGCTTGAAGAACGATCAACACCTACGTCACAGACGAGAGTATTAGAGCATTCCTATACGATGACGGCGATCGGCCCTACGGGATGTGGAAAGACGTCATGGGTGATGAAATTATTTGATGAAGGACCCCTCAGTTATACACGTATAGTCTGGTGCTGCAGTTAGTAGCAGTCCGCCTACGAGAATACAAGATTACAAAATGTGAGCTTCATCCCAGGGATTCCTCACGATATCGATCAAGCGTATTTCTTCGACCCCGAGCAGACCAACGTGGTGGTGCTAGATGATCTGATGAGTGTGGCCAAGGACAATTCACACGTTGCCGACTTGTTCACCAAAGCATCCTATCATCGGAATCTGTCCGCCATCTATTTGACCCAGAATTTCTTTCCTCAGGGGAAGGCGTCGAGAGATATAGCCTCGAATTGCCAATACTTTGTGTTGTTCTCCAATTCCATCGTCAGCAGTATGTCGACCTCGTGACTCATATAAAATTGGTGAACAAGGACCCGTGCCATATGCAAATGGAAAGAACAGCACTGATGTTGAAAACATCAGGCATGAACTGGACAGCGGTATATGTCAGAGCAATGGCTCAAAAGAAGCATTTGTTTGAACGCATCATTAAAATGCTTTAAGGCGTTAAGAAAGGGTGGTAAGGCGTTGAGACCGGCGTTAAGTTGAGCGTTGAGACGGGCGTTAAGGCGTAACGATGGGCGTTAACGGGCGTCACTGCATTTCGATGAAGTAGTGGCAATTCCATCGGATGTGTATGGGATATCTTCTGAGCTATTTCACCAGAGCGTTGAAGCGTTAAGATGGGCGTTGGCTGGCGTTAATGTCTATAAAAGCAAGCGTATTCGAAAAACGAGCACAGTCGACGTCCAACCGTCAACATGGGTTATACTTGCTCTGAGCGTGAACGCACGTTCACCAGACATTACGATATGATGCTCCACCAGAAGAATATACATGGAATTGAAGACTGCGAGGAGCCCACTGAGGAGGCAGATACTGATACCGAAGCAGAAATTGCTTAGAGTCTATTTACTGATTCCGAGAGCTTGATCTAAGATACTCAGTCGACGTCCCAGGGAAGTGAGGAAGGACCTACCTTTTGGGATCGTATTGTGCATGGAGCTGTTAATACCCACGCTGCGGTAATCGAAGACGCCGGACAGGATAACTGACAACAGGCGTACATCCAAATGCGCCTGAACATCAGGAAAACAGTCACGGCCATCTATGAAGAGTATAGCCCGCAGCCGCTTGAAATGAAAGGCGACCTCGCGCACAGGTCCATCATGAAGACCAAGCGTCACTTGGAATAGGATATGGGGTTTCCACCCACCAAGGCTTTGAAAAATGCGATCAGAATGTGCAAACAACTGTTTCAGGACATGCTGCCTCAATCTCAGTTAACTCAGATATAATATCATGGAATATCATATCTGAATTCAACCCTATTTAAATCCCATGCGAGTCTGAAACTACATTTGTTAGCCAATCAGGTGCCTAGCTTGCTGAAATCACGCCCACAGTAATTACACACGATAGCACGTGGACTAATATATAAACATTATCGGGAAAAAGTATCCAAACATGGCATCATTTCCAGAGAGATCCGTGAAGATCAAAGCGTTTACTCCCGTCGAAAAGTCTGGCTTTGTTAGGGGGTAGAAAATATCAAAAGATTGTGCCGAGCGAGATGTTAATCTCCGTGAAGTAAACGTCAATCATTGTCAGAGAGAAAGTCAGAAATTGTCGTGGTTGGCTTATTATGGGATCTCGCAGAATATCGGCGAACATTTCGCACGAAGTTTTCATAGCATTACGTCTAGATGGTATTCCCCTGATTTACCATCTTGGTTTACCTAGATTGATGCTGCCTCAACGGTATCCTGGACTGCCCGACGACGCTTAGGCTAAAAGCGACACTGGCTGAAGATTGAACTTTCTCAAACGACGGATTCTGATTGGACAAGAGCCTACGAGAATTATAAACATACCCAACGCAGCTCCTCCAGCGTGGGTATGATGTAGTGGAGCGTATAATAAAATGATTGGATTGTCATCTCATCTGTCTACATCATGGCGTCAAGGCGTTATGCTAGAGCGTTAGGAAGTTCAGATAGGGCGTTAGGGCGTTAAGATAAGGCGTTAAGGTGTTGAGATAGGTCGTTAAGGCATTGAGACGGGCGTTGGTGGACGCCACTGCATTTCGAGGAATTAGTGGCAATTCCATGAAATATGTATGGGATATCTTCTGGGCTATTTCACTAGGGCGTTGAAGCGTTAAGCTAGGCCTTGGCGGGCGTTTCTGTCCATAAAAGCAAGCGTACCCCAAATACGTGTAATCTTCCCGACCTAATACGCCCACTACTGGCCCATCTCGACCCCAAAACGTCCACCCAAGTGCCCCTTTCCCACAATTCCTGGCCTGCGCATGTGTGACATGGTCTATAGAACACGTCCTTCTGTATCCTACACCCCCATTCCTACTGTCGCAGAGCCATGACGGAGACCCATCCCTATGCGACTCGCAATTTACAGCACGCACAGATTACAAAGCAGTGGTTCGGTCCATGTTTGCAGATGGCGACGACAATGAGGGGCGAAGCCAGATCCTGGAAGAATTCACAGATGCTGTCCTTGACGGGCTCGACTCGATGGAGAGGTGTGCTATCACCCACCACTACTGGACTATGACAGCCATCCTTGAGGCCCGGGCTATGGACCACGAGCGCTCACGCCAGAACCAGCGACGGCTCGTTGGCCTCATAATGGTCTTTGAACTATTGACCCTGACGATGTGGCAATGACAGTTCTGTCTTACATCGACAGAAAAGAACGGCTCTTTTCAGAGCCTCGATGTCTTCCGAAAGAGAGACGGCTAAATAAGCACAATGTTCACAGACATGCGATGGTCCCCCATGAGGGCTACATATTGACACCTCATACGGACCAATCGGCCCACTATGGGGGCACCTTGACCTCAAAACGTCCATTCAAATATTGCGCCACATTGCGCGAACATGTAAAAAGCGGATCGCGGAATTGACCCCTAAATTAGGGGAAACCCCTATCAACCAGGTCTAGGGGGCTAATATCGGTTCCCGGCGGATCGGGGCCTGCCGAGAGAGGCAGGGTGGGTTGGTGGCTGTATGTAAATTTAGGGGTGGGTTTGAACATATAAAAGCGGAACACGGACTTTATAACTAAGCCATGGGGAATCTTCCAGGGAAGTGGGTATGGTGGCATCTGCCGGGTTGCATGTAAAATTAGGATCTGTCCCGAAAATATAAAAAGCGGAACACAGACTTTACACATAAAGCATGAGGAATCATTGATGTTTTGGGGTCCAGACCATCCCTGGTCAAAATGAATGCCCGCTGTTACGCCTTAACGCCTATCGTAACGCCTTAACGCCCTGTCTGAACGCCTTAACGCCCTAGCATAGCGCCTTGCCGTCATGATGCTGACCGAGTAGAGAACAACAACAACAACAACTACAAGATTTCATGCAGTTTATTCTGTTCAATGTTACATCATACCCACGCTGGGGAAGCCGCGTTGGGTATGCTTACAATTCAAGTAGGCTCTTGTCCAATCAGAAGACGTCGTTTGAGAAAGTTCCATCTTTGTTCGGTGTAACCTAAGCATCGTCGGGCAGGTCAGGATATTGTTCAGGCAGTATGTCCATAGATGACCATGGCTGTTTTCTTGCTGCAGTGGCGCATTTGGATGTACGCTTTTTGCAAGTTATCCTGTCCGGCGTCTTCGATTATCGCAGCATAGCTATTAATAGCTTCATGCACAATACGATCCCAGAAGATAGGTTCTGCCTCTCTGTCCTGGGATGTAGGCTGACTATCTGTGGTCAGGCTCTCCGTATCAGTAAATAGACTCTCCGCAGTCTCTGTTTCGGTATCAGACGATGGACTCTCAGCAGTCTCTGTATCAGCATCCGCCTCAGTGGACTCCTCAGTATCTTCATTCCCATGTATATTCTTCTAGTGTCGCATCATATCGTAATGTCTGGTGAACACACATTCGCACTCAGAGCATGTACAACCCATATTCACGGTTGAACGTCGACTGTGTACGTTTTGGGGATACGCTTGCTTTTATGGACAGTAACCCCCGCCCACGCCCAGCTCAATGCCTCAACGCCCTGGTGAAATAGCTCAGAAGCTTTGATTATTCTGGACATTCTATGGAATTGACACCAATTCATCGAAATGCAGTGTTGCCTGTCAACGCCCGTCACACACTGACCAGAACAAACTGTATGAAATATTGTTGTTGTTGTTATCTCATCTGTCACCCTTGTTGTTATGGCGCTATGTTAGGGCGCTAAGGCGTTCAGATAGGACGTTATGGCGTTACGATAGGCGTTAAGGCGTAACAGCGGGCATTCATTTGGACCAGGGATGGTCTGGACCCCAAAACATCCATGATTCCTCATGGTTTAGGTTTAAAATCCGTGTTTCACTTTTTATATTCTCGGGAAAAATCCTAATTTTACATGCAACCCTGCAGATACCACGATACTTACCTCCCTGGATGATTCCCCATGGTTTAGTTGTAAAGTCTGCGTTCCGCTTTTTATATGTTCAAACCAAATCCTAAATTTGAATAAACCCACTAATCCACCATGCCTCTCTCGGCAGGCCCCGATCCGCCGGGGACCGATATTAGACCCTCTGGGCCTGGTTGATAAGGGTTCAAACCCAATCCTAATTTTACATACACCCAATAACCCGCTCTGCCGCTCTCGGCAGGCCCCGATCCGCTGGAAAGCCATATTAGCTCCTCTAGACCTGGTTGATAAGGGTTTTTCCTATTTTAGCGGTAAAGTCCGTGTTTCTGGGTTTTATATGTTCAGACCCAATCCTAATTTTACACGCTCCCACCCATGACTTGATTGCCCTGGCGGAGCGCTTCACTTTGACACCTCCCAAGACCCATTTGGACCAATGGTGGCCCAACTCGACCCCAAAACGTCCATTCCAATATACTTTTTCTACTGTGCATGCGCGGAATGACTGAACAACTTTAACACGCGTATTCAAAGTTTGAACAATAGCATCCTGATCTCTAACATAAGTTTGAATACCTGCGTTAATGGTTTGAAAGGTAAAGTTCAAAATTGAACATGGAAGTTAACCATCTGAACGCAATTACGCGTTCAATAAGTGTTACCATTTAAGCGTTCAATAAGTTAACACCTAAATTAACAGTGGAAATGAAACAACTATAATGGAGTTTATATGGAGAGAATTACAGAGTTATTCTAACATGCCCCACGTTATAGCTGTGCGCTGATTGGTCCAAACCTCAAAACATACAGAGATTTTCACACGATAATCTTCATTTGTTTGTTGTGATCTGTTTCATTCACGTGCCGAACTGGTAACGTCTCATTCTTGTAACGCAGTGCTACAAAGCTGAACGATGATTGGTTCATTCACACAGTTACAGCTCGTAAACGGACAGCACACGCAAGCATGGCCGGCAAACCAGTCACGAAATTCTCAAAATGGGACGAGTTTGCAAAAAATTTGCCATTCCGCTCAGAAAAAACAACAGAAAAAAGCACAGAAAATGTATGAGCTTACTATTGATTTTTTGATAAAGCTCCAAAGTGGACGACTAATTAAAATGGTCAGACTTTATTGATCAATAGAAAATACCGTAAAATGTATTATTCCGAGCAGTGACTGAACGTAAAGAGTCTCTGATGATGAAATAAACAAACAGAGAGTTCCGCGTTTTGGAAATAAAATGGACGATCATGGAATAATTGTCAATGTTGAACCTTCAAGGACGGAAATAGATTTTAAAATATAAGAAGAAAGTTTTTTATTTTGCTTTTCGGGTTTAGAAGAGGTATCTCCCTTTGCCTGGCGTTTCGGAGAGCTTTGAATGGATAACTGCATTTTTAGGTTGACTGAAAGATCACAAAACACATTTCTCAAACCAGTTTAATTCATTAAACAATGGCGTGTTTTCTGTCTGAATTACATTTAAGTTCACAGCCAATATTTCCTGATGCATCCCCCCCCCCCAATACACACACAAGCACACGAGGCCCGAATGATTTTAGCAGACAAAATACTTTAACTGTAGCAGGTAGGCCCATGTATATAAATTTCGACCACCCTCTGCGATATTGCACAGCTCAAGAACACTTGCAAAACTCAATTTAAAAATATTTTTCAATCTAATTAACGTACATCAAAAACTACCAATATCCATTCAGGTTAAGGTCAGATGATCAGTGTGTGACCTCTCTGCTGAGTCTGCTATAGTTGATTGGGCATTCCATATAAGGTTTGCCGGAGGCGTGTCGACCAATCAGAATTGAGAAAGATGTCCGCCATGATCTCGGTGAGCCGGGCTGAACGGACAGTGACGGTGGATTTTGAATCGCCAGGCAAAGGTTTAAAATTGTACAAATTCACTAATTTGACAACGGGAGTATATGGGGTGACACTTGTAGAATATGCTGATGTATTTTGTTTGGAGGTAAACCGTTTATTTCTCGTTTCACCCAAAGTGCGTTTCACACCTTGGAGTATTTTTATATAAAGCATGGGGTTATATAGAGACCCCATATGCCGACACTTCACCCTAATACCACCGCCCACACCTCCCAAAACTCTTGTTTTAAGGGCCTGAGTGCGGGGGACAAACTCATCCCATTTGATAACTAAACACAAGAGACCGATTCGAAAACAGACCCGGCCAAGAAAATGTTTCAAGTATAATCGGTGTATATTCGGAAACTCTCCTTATTTGGCATTGTTTAAAGTCGATGCAGACAACAGTAGAATGTAATAGGCCGGCTCTAACGCAGGGAAGCCGGGAAGCCGATGACGTCATAAGTAGGTCGCGGTGACATCATAAATAGGTCGAAGTCGTGCGGTGTTCTTCCATTTATAGTGTCATGAACATAGCCCAAGAGGTTGTAGGTCAACGGCCGTTCACCGGACCGCGACAATAGCCCGAGGTGTTTGCGATGTTTTATGTCCGCTCAGCGGACCGTGTCTATAGCTTTTTGAGGTGTTCGAGGTTATGGTCTATTTATGGAGCCATACTTATAGCCCGAAGGTGCGGTGTTCATCGTCTATATATATAGACCTATAACCCGGAGGTGCGGGGTTGTAGTTCAACGCCTGTTCACCGAACCGTGACTATAGCGTGAGAAGTGCTGCGGTGTTCCATATCTGTTCAGCGGGCCGTGTCTATAGTTAGCGATGGAGCGTGACTAATGAAGGCAGGCGGCTAATTCGGGACCGAAGTCGCATTGACTCCTATGTTGATAGTGTTGAATGAGGCATGAAATGCGTAAATTCCTCAGTTATGCCCCTAGGGCGTCCAAATTTCGTTTCGGGGTAAAAAAAAAATCCGATTTTTTTTTTTTTTTTTTTTGGACTTTGCCGATTTCCGTCCAATTTTCTATAAATTACCCATGGCAATATCGCGGGAACTAAGACGGATAGAGACTCACTGCTTACGGCGTCGTATTCCTCTCGTGTAGATGCACAATAAAGGCCCTATACAATTTTATCGCCCGACGGTAACTTTCGCCGCAATTAGACGATAATCGGTGTCACGTGATTTGACCATTTCTCGAGAAATAAGCGACATACGCGCACGCTGTTTACGGCGTTGTTTTCCTGATGTCGAGGTCTACCGTAAAGCTCCTATTCTAATTTATCGTATCTCTATAACTTTCGCCGCTATTCGGCGTCGAAAATTATTTCTTTGTAGCTTACCACGAATAGGTCCCTACAGCGTCATACCTTGTACCCATGGGCACGTGTGATTGATCACTTTTCGCGGTGTTCACGAGTGCCTATCGAACCATAAAATATCTTATTTTAAAAACAATACTATAGTAGTAGGAGGAGGAGAGGGGAGGATGTGTATGTGCGTGTGTGTGTGTGTGTGTGGTAGAGTGTGTGTGTGTGTGTGTGGTGGAGGAGGATGTGTGTGTGTGGTGGAGGTGGAGGAGGAGGAGGAGGGTGTGTGTGTGTGTGTCTGTTTGGGTGTGTGTGTGTGTGTGTGTGCGGTCATATAAGGTCGTTTGTACACCATTAGCCTCAGTCTGTATCCATCATCTAACCGGGTACCATGTCGAGTACATGTACGTTTTGTGAGAAGACACTCTCTCGTCCCGATAGTATGCTCAGACATATTCGTCTAATGCATAGACAAGAGACACCACCGAATCCCGCTATACATCCACCAAATGGAGTAGAGCATCCCTATACGATGAGGGAGAGTGGCCCTACGGTATGTGGAAAGACATCCTGGGCGCTAGCGCATGAGGAACTCGTGAATGAAGAAGGGCGACAACAACTGCCACCTCGTCCAACCCCAATTCATATTCCATCAACTCACGATCCAGAATGGTTCGCTAAGAGGAATGAACAAGTGGGAGAGGGATTATATACGAGGACAGCTGCACAGTGGTTCAAACTGAATGGAAATGATGAGTCCCAGCAGAGGCAGATGATCCATAGGAGCGGGAATGAAATGGAACGAAGAGAAGATGCCCTTCAGATGAAGAACTCATCCATCCTGGTGGAATAGATCAACCTACCCACTTGCGGAAACAGGTCAAATATAACGTGTGGAAAAACATGTTTGGTAAACCTATCGCAAGAGATTGTAAGATTAACATTGACGAGAGAAAACAGCGATATACAAGCCAAGGTTACGACGAGGATGAGTCTGATACAAATGCTATGGATGATTATATTCCAACTATGATGAAAACTTTACGTCAAAAATACTACAATCTGCTCGTGAACATACAAAAGCTACAAACTGATTATATTCATAACGAGATTTTGAAAACAACGAGGCGTCTGCAAACGATATACGACATAGACTACGAGGAAGCACTGAGACATCTATTTCATACTAGTCATATAATTCCTCCTCCTCAACCACCACACACAGAGGAGGAGGAATTATATGACTAGTATGAAATAGAGGCAAAGCAATACGAAGATTGCCAAATAATAGCTTTATTCATCAACTCATAGCACTGCTTTACAAATAAAGAGAGAAAACTGCTTATATGAAATACATCTCCTTTGTTGTGGGTATCATTTCGACATCTAGCCTTCCATTCAATGTTTATCTACAAATATTCCTACAGGGGTCTTAACTCGGAGTCCTCGCTCTCACCGTCATCAATCAACTTATCGAATAAGCATTTTCGCATCTTAATCGCACTCTTAATCGAGAAATGGTCAAATCACGTGACACCGATTATCGTCTAATTGCGGCGACAGTTACCGTCGGGCGATAAAATTGTATAGGGCCTTTATTGTGCATCTATACGAGAGGACTACGACGCCGTAAGCAGCGAGATATCGCCATGGGTAATTTATAGAAAATTGGACGAAAATCGGCAAAGTCAAAAAAAAAAAAAAAAAATCGAAATTATTTTTTACCCCGAAACGAAATTTGGACGCCCTAGGGGCACAACTGAGGAATTTACGCATTTCATGCCTCATTCAACACTATCAACATTGGAATCAATGCGACTTCGGTCCCGAATTAGCCGCCTGCCTTCATTAGTCACGCTCCATCGCTAACTATAGACACGGCCCGCTGAACAGATATGGAACACCGCAGCACTTCTCACGCTATAGTTACGGTTCGGTGAACAGGCGTTGAACTACAACCCCGCACCTCCGGGTTAGAGGTCTATATATATAGACGCTGAACACCGCACCTTCGGGCTATAAGTATGGCTCCATAAATAGACCATAACCTCGAACACCTCAAAAAGCTATAGACACGGTCCGCTGAGCGGACATAAAACATCGCAAACACCTCGGGCTATTGTCGCGGTCCGGTGAACGGCCGTTGACCTACAACCTCTTGGGCTATGTTCATGACACTATCAATGGACGAACACCGCACGACTTCGACCTATTTATGATGTCACCGCGACCTACTTATGACGTCATCGGCTTCCCGGCTTCCCTGCGTTAGAACCGGCCTATTACATTCTACTGACAACACAAAATACAATAAACGTCACTTAATCAGTTATTGTCGCTTTTGCGAAACAAACCAGCAATTCGGCTTCGAATAGCTGAATTCGTGAAGATATAGATCAATGGGTTAATAGCGGAGTTGACAACCGCGAGCATGAGTAAACAAATGAAGACAGAATTCGAAATACAACCGTATTTTCTCAACGGCCATCCTACTGAATATGGTATCCAACAGAACAAAAACATCACGATGATAACACTTATGGTTCTCGAGCATTGCTGGTTCTGGGATCTTATCCTGGATAGTCTAACATCGTTAGGTGCCCTTTGAGATAGGTTGGTCTGAATATTGGTCGAAATTATTGAACATACCCCTGTTGATGACATGGTCGGAACCTGTTGTTCCTCAATCGTGTCATCTCCACCCTCGGTAACACCTGGTGCATAAGACGTTCTTACGCCGGTCTGGTCGTTTGTGAATTTTGCACTTTGAACTGAAATTGTTTTCTTCCGCGGAGGATCACCTTGCATTCGTTTCTTCATCGAGAGAAGAAGGGCAACATAGACGACAACCAGAAGTATATCGGGTATACAATAAACCGCAATAACACATGGGATTATACCGTACTCTGGCCTAAATGAACACTTCCCGTCTACCAGAATTCTTGATCCGTCGCTGAAGCAATGTCCGAGGATGAGCGCCGCCCAGATTACAAAGCTTAAGATCCACATAACCACCGATATTATCATTGCCCGACGTTTGGTGAACTGGGTTCTGTAGAGCAGAGGGGACGTAACACACTTGTATCGGTCATAAGCGATGGCGTTAAGTAAAAGTACTGATACATATGTCAGCCAGTAACCTACGATGTGGGAAATAACACACAATGGATACCCAAGAGGCCATTCAATGAACATCCAAAATATAACATTCACAGTTGATGAATACAGACCCACTCCAAAGTCAGCAAGTGCCAGAGAAATCATGTAAATCTTGACATTGGACGACAATTGACTGTTTGTTCTCATGTACAGAATTATAGATGTATTTTCGATGATGATGACAACGCCCAGCACCACAGAGAATGAAGAAACCAAAATAGGCCAGGCGGTCATTGTAAGTCCATCTTCAAGTCCATTTTGTGTACTCCTGTTTCTGTTTACTGTTATTGACAGTTCACTACAATTTTCATATTCAAGCATATTCTAGCTCAACACGGTGTGCTTAACTCTTGGGTGATCAACGTCCTTGTGAACCTTTTCCGTGAAACTCCAAGATTAAGTGACATCCTCTGTCGCTAGTGTTCATCTGCGTTGTCTCCTCTGAGATTGACGGTTTTCCTGCTTAGCATTTCACCAATTGATTAATTGATTAAACAAGTCTCTCGCTGGAGATGACGCGATCGAGTTCTAACAACAGTAAGATCAACATTCGGAGTACCTGTTATCATGGTTATGCATGGTTATGCAGAGATGTTGATTTTCAACAGAAAGCGTTCATTAAATATGCATAACACAACTGTCATTGTTTCTGGGCTTAAGTACACAAACACGAATTATTCCATAGCGTGATCTTTCTACTATGACGTTATAAGTATTAATGTTGTCTGATACCCTAGTACAACTTGGATATTTCATTATGTAATATGTATATATCGCATGTCTATCCAGTACAGAAACTGACTTCCTTTATTCCCATGTTTTTGAATTGAATGGATGTTTTTTCCATGATCCAATGAAAATACTGGATATTTTAATAATTAGAATTGACCTATCGAATGTTTGTAATCTGGGAGATGTCCCTTGATCCTGGAAGTTTATTTAATATATTGAAATGTTCTGCTAATTGCCATTCGAGGCGCAAATTGTTCTTCCTGTCAAATATGTCACACGTTAATTTTATATTTTAAAGCCATTCATTAGTTAGTCGTCCATGACGAACATCCTTGTATGAAATCCATACCATATTCAATCTCAGATAGAACTACAAGCGAACATAAGTAGTGGGAAGTCAACAAATCTGTAAAAGCGTAAGTCGCGAGAGATGTGGCGGAGGTGAGATGTAAACGTGGGTTGTGACGTCACCTGAGGTCACGTATTCGATGTCATGGTATGCAATGAGTATGGTGTGCGTGTGGGTTTGTGTGCCCTGGGCTGAATGTGATCATAGAGTGCAGTTGGCTGATACTGTGACGTCATCGGTGGCGCCTTCAGCAGAGAAAGTGCAGGGTCGCTCAGATGCGCACTGGTAACATGCTTTATTTGATAACCCGGCACACTAGCCCATAGGGGCTCCATCTGTGCGGGTGAATCTTGGAGTGGGAAGACCATGGGGAGACATGACTTCATCAGTAGTAGAGAACCCCGACATATTCAGATGCACATGAGCGTGTTTGAGCGATTTATGAGCCACCCTGGGAATCAATGTGAGGTACAGTGTAATATTGAAGATCACGTGGTGTAGAATGCACTGTGTAGAGACAATAGAATGCACAGGCGCACTCAATGTGTAGTAGAGAAATCGTAATTTCTGCAGGGGATATTCCACTTATGGACCTATATTCTATAGCGCCTGCGAGCGACGCGTGGTTTGTGAACCATAAAGATGCATGAGGACCCTGAAGTGACTCCAGGAAGGCTACGGGGAGGATGCAACGTCATCGGTACATCATCGATATCGCATTTTCAACTGTGCAATGGGGACATGCCTACCTGTATACCTTTATACACTAGCCCGTAAGGGCGATTCGCATGTGGACCATGAATGCTGAGAGCAACCCAGAAAGCTTGTAATCAGAGGAGACTGTGGAGATACTTCATCGGTGACGTCATCAGTAGTAGAGAAACCTGGCATGTTCGGATGCACATCGCCGTGTTTGAGCCATCTGTGGGCCACCCTGGGTCCCAATGTGCTTTAGGGTGTCATATTAAAGCTTCCGTGGTGTAGAATACTACTGGGATGGTGACGTCATGATGCGCATTTGCACTCCGGACTTGGGATTTGGTTATTGTGATCAATCAAATGGTGCGTGTCAGGAGTGGGATTCGAACCCACGTCGGCATGTGCAGACCGGTATACCTATACACCGATGACGGAAATAACATGGATCGTAGAACTGGCGCATTAGACCACTTCGCTATCATTGTCAAAATAACCTACATGTACAGTGGTTTAATAACGTATCGTGGTACAACGCAGAGGCGTGAGTCAGGAGTGGGATTCGAACCCACTCACCCTCATGTGTGGACCAGCACTTAAGTTAAGACTGGCGCCTTAGATCCCTTGACCATCCTGACAAACGCCAGTTGTAATGGGCAAAATGATCCAGAAAAAGCGATACATATTGTAATTTTCTAGTGCCGACGCAAAAGGGGCTCGTAAGTCTCCAACCATCAACTTTTATACCCTCTTGTAAGAAAGTGTTTACATTCTGCATACAATGCGACCCACCAAGCCCTTAGTACAGTTGTGGCAATGAAACTGGTTAACTGTCTCCAAACCACAACGTACCCATCAAACTTGGGCTTCATGAAAATCTAGTGCATTTCCTTATTCATGCAATTAAAGTCGTTTAGCTGAATACTGAAGATTTTATCTGGCGCCTACTGCAAATCTATGCAAGTATAATTTCCCGGAGACGGTAACTGGCAATGCCCTGACTCGATAGGTGGTTAGGATATGATGTTTGTACTAAACAAGCAGCACTGGGAAACTATAACACATTTATTTTGTGAATTGAAGCAAGCAATATGAAGGCATAAATTGTAATATATCATGTTATAGGAATAGACGCTCAGAAGGCACACATAAGCTGAGCAAAGAAAATTTAGTATAATAAAAGTTTCAAAAGTATTATGCCCTTGAAATCATGCATCTTCGCAATATGTACAATGGTGTTACATCAAGTCGCGGCATACACACTGTGAATACCCTTGGCGCCCATCTTACCCCCGTTGACGATAACCACCACCTATAAAATGCAGTATCGCCCATGGACGCCAAACAACCCCTATTCACCCGATTTTTTCTAAAATACCCAAATTTTACACACCAAATCAACACTCTCGAGATGTGGAGTACACGTGCATGATATGGAAGCTGCAGGTACGGTCGAAGGCAGATTTAGATGAGCGAAACGTGCACTCCGTTCACGGACCGCAGTGTACGCATCTCGGAACTCTATGACAGTCTCACGTTCGGACGACCGGTCAGTTGTGCACTTTCATCATTCGGCTGTGCCGTAGTGGGCGGAGAAAATTCAAACGGGTGTTCACATTCACATGAATGGACCCACCATGCATCTCACCTTCCATGCCCATCTATGGTCTGCCTTCGAAAAGCTTGTTGAGGAAAGTGTTAGGTTACGTGTTTGTAGTCAAAGGGGTCGTGGAAGACTCATTAGAGAAGCCCAATTAAGTTATACCCGAGGAAGACCCGATCATGTTATAAATAAAGGTTTGGCAGCGGGACCTGCAGAGTTGTCATCATGAGGCAGTCTGGGAAGCTGTTGGACAAACTAAATTGCAGTCGGGTGGACGCCCTCAACAAAGCTGCCAAGACGGAGGAGACTCGTCGAGCGCAATTCTAATCTGGTTAAAAGCCCGAAATATCTAGAGCTGGCATCGAGCTGCCCATCACCATTTCCCCGTAACCGGGTGCTCGTCGGAGGCATGGACAACAACTGACATGAGTGCCTTTGCTAAAAACAGAGACGGAAATCGGCATATCTTGACCTGCATCGATACTCTATAGAAATATGCAAGGGGTCGTGTCCATCCATACAAAATGGGGAGAATGTCATCAATGCATGGTAGGGGTGTGACACGGTGGATGAGCGTTGTTAGCTTACTGATGAGCGTTGTTAGCGTATTGATACCCACCTGAACTCTGAGATGATTGGAAAGTATTCATCCTGGGTAAAGAACAAGATGATTCTGTTCCCACTTGGCCGTAAAATGCTTGAACATCAGGAGTTTAAAGGGGCAAAAGGGTCAAGTGGGTTTCGTGATCACTGTCATAGCCTTCTTGCGCTTGTTGTATTGGGGTGTCTACTACCAAGTGGAAACCATCATCTCGCTACTCAACCAACCCAGGATCACAAACTCTCCACCCATGACGACGAGCTCAGGTACTTCAAGATCCTCATGGTACTCATATGAACAGTCGCAATCAAAGCGTGACTGAGATACATCATTCTTTAGATGACGACTTTACAACGAATATTATGGATTAAGAATACTGATCAGCGATACGGATTTGATATTTTTGGAACATCATGATGTCTTGCCGGCATCATTGAAAACTGTTGACCGCTTTTCTCTTGCAGGAAACAAGCCTATGTTTATGTATACTATGATTGTCTTTTTGAATTTGGTGCTAATACTGTTATATGGAATATGGAATAGGTCTTTGGATTATGGACGCGGATATTCTCTAATGGACGACGGCTGGATTATGAATGACGGACTAGACGCTTGTAATTAGTACGATAACAACGCTCATCCACCCTGTCACATCCCCTACCGTCAGCCCCTACCGGGTACTCCTTACATCGTCGAAGCCTATCACAGTACAACCGATGAGTACGTCACAGAGCCTACCAACCCCGTATTCAGCGGAGTAGAACCGAGCCATCACTTCTTTCGAAGCTTCGCGTGGCCCTATACCAGATTTACCATGGCGAGTTCCCATGCCAAAGGACGCAACTCAAGCCATGGCCCCTCGGTGGCAGCATTCCTTCTCCCGTCTCCTTTCGTGGTCGATGGGCTCAGATAAAAGGCATTTCGTCCAGAAGCTCCCTCGAGACGCTTACAGCATGATTACTCCGCCCATCCTACGGGTTGTGTGGTGTTATGAAGAATGGCTGGCAGCGTATGCGACGATGTTCAACATTGCCTTTGTGGAACGGCTGCACATCCTGCACGAATTGGAACTAGTCACCCTGATCATTCTGAATAACCGCGTGGCGAAAACCGATGCTCGGGTGACCCAGCTCTTTATCAAAGTAAGTCATCATCGGCGGCTCAGCCTCACATACAACGTACAGAATTTGTTTTGTAAAAAGAAGCACCAGAGCTTCAGTTCAAGTGCCAAATACCTGGCGGTGTTCAAAATCCCGAGAAACACCACTCAAATGGTGCACCTGGCGAGACAAATGTATTCCGGTGTCACCCAGTTTACAGGGCCGTAGCCAGGATTTACTGAGGGGTGGTTCGCTTTCACTCCAACAGGGCACATCAGGGGGTTCGCTGTATGGGAAAAGGGGCAAATAGGAGGTTCGCTTCAGTTTGAAAAGGGCATTTATATGAGAAAAATATATAGCATTTCCAAAAGGGGGATTTTCCCGACCCCCCCACCCGGGCCTCCCCTCCCTGGCTACGGGCCTGGTTTACAAGGGAAGCATTTGAAGCTGAGACGACCCTACAACACAGAACCGGATCTTTCCAGGAGAGACTCAATACGTGTACATGCCGAGGGGATACGGGGTAAAGATTTGATCAAGAGCGTTATGTTCACATACCCAAATCGGTTTCCCCAGCTTGAGTATGAATAATAAAATGGTTGACATATCATCCTTGTTCATCAGATTATTAGAGGATAATAGGGGTAAGTGTACGTTGGCTGTATATGGGTGTACCCTACAGTACCCCCACATACTATTCTGAACCCAATCATCGCTACGTGACCAAATGCACCGCAGATTATATTACAATATTCTAATATAATATTCATATGAAACTATAGCTATTACCACGTGCTGGTTAGAAACTGAGAATAAGCACTCCATCATCAATTACGTCTACTTACTACCAAACTGTATTTACTATGGAAGACTTATTTAACAACCACAACACTTTTATCAAGAAAAGAGGTGTCTATCTTCCAAACATTCATAACGATAAACCGACAAAGCTGGTTCTAGAAGCTGCACCACCAAGCTTCTTTCAACCCTGTTGATGAGGCCTCCCCCCCCCCAGGAGGGGACAAAATTGGGAAAGGTATTGCGCCATTATTTATAAAAACTCTAGCGTTGAATGTACATGTATGTGGAAATTGGAATACTCAAAATGTATTACAAAAAAACTTGGTGCGAAAGGATACATACCGTAGACATGAATCCACATGGGATTTCTCGACATTATACTACAATCCCTCATCAGGACCTTGCTGACCGTCTTAGTTCGATAAGAGTGTCCGTGTTCAAGAAAACTGACCGCCGATATAATGTCAGAAGCCATAAAGCATTTTTAGCTCTGCTACATACAAGGGATATCATTCATGGAATGTTTCCATTGGGACCTCCATATGAAGTATACGTACATCGACTAGTAGCATTTGCTAGACACCGTGTTAAATGTGACGATTTTAATCAACGCCACAAAACGTTATTACAGAACCTTATAATACAGAACTATACCACCAAGCGCCTCCATTCCAAGTTTCTCAAATTTCGCTACACACATCACATGCTGATAGTAAAAACGATGGTGACGTGCAAAATCTATGGCGTTACGTTTCGTACCTTGTGTCTTATTCCGCTTAACCCGGGGCTAGTGGCCGTATGAACTTATGTATTTCAAGATCCTCGTGGTGTTCATATGAACGGTTATAGATCTAGATATTATCCATATAACTACTTTACAATGAAAATGAAAATCAAAAAGATTCGGAATACTGATCAGCGATACGGATTTGATATGTCTGGTATATCATGATGTCTTGCCGGCGCCATTGTAAACTGTTGACCGCTTCTCTCTTCCAGGAAACTGGTCTATTTTTATGTGTTTTATGTTTTGTTTTTTAATTTGGGGCTAATGCTATTATATGAACTACCAAGGTCTTTGGATTATGGACGCGGAAATACTTTAATGGACGACGCCAGAATATTGAATGACGGACTAGACGCTTGTATTTTTTTACTCAGTGTACAGGGTTGCCATCTCCGGGCCTTTTCTCGAGGTGCAGAAAGGATAAATGCTAGGGTCAGGATCTTCATCCTTGTTTGGTCATCATATCGGCACGAGTAGCCACGCTCCGGGTGCTGAAAACCACCCCACCGGACTTGGTCCGGAAGTTCTGCGTGAGGGACCCTCAACTCACGCTTTGTTTGTGCGAGATTGGTCATAACGAAAGAGAGAGAAAGAGAGAGAGAGAGATTTTTGTTTAACGTTGCATTTAGCAACATTACAGCTATATAGCGACGAACAAAATAACGCTGAAGGCAGCGATATCAGTCTGTGCTCGAGAAAGACGGAAGTGACCGGAGTTCTGTCAGCAAATAAAACTTGTTACTCGTACACACGATCAAAGAAAGGGAAGAATCGACAACATGTAGAAAATTTACATGAAAATCAAATTTGGTCCGTTGTCCCCGGCTTACTGGTCCCGTTGGAGAGAGTGACGTAATGCTGCCTGGCTTTGGTGTTGGCGTTTAACGCTGGCTCTGATCTGAGAGTCGCTTTGATCGCTCATGCGGGTAGACACAGCTCTCTTTGAGAATGTTCCGGAGGAGTACCGAACATTGGCTTATCTGAACGACCACGTACTTTCCGTATGATGAACAGGTAGTTACTGTACTTGTGGATTAGTATATTTATTATATGTGGCCAAATGTGACCAACATGGCAGTGTGACTAACGTCACAGGACCTACGAAGTAGGGTAGCCATTAGGACTCCGACGCGCACTGTTCTCTTGGAAATCCCCCCGCCCCAATTTGAAATCCTGCCTGTATTAAGATGGGCGCAGCCGAAGTCAGAATCACCAGTGATTTTCATTAAAAATCACCAGAAATTTTCATCAAAAGTTCAGAACTTGCTGTAACAGTCCCCCAATGCACGTTCATGCCAAAAATCAAGGTTCTGATGCCAACGGTTCTCCTTATTTTGCCCACGAAAGGATTCGGATGAACTCACTCACTCACTCACTCACCGACTACCGGACAATTTGCAAATGGTAGCCTACTTCGAAGGAATAGTGCCTTAAAAATCATTTGGATTACCAGCAGTGCTTCAGAACTGATACGTTTCCTGTCCGTACAAAATGTTATCGAGACGTGCAATAGGTGTAAATGCCTCTGTGTTAGATATACTGGCATACACACATAGTGAGATCAACACAGTTATAATACTGGGTGCCATGAGCTTACTTCATTTCCGTGCACCCCTAGATGCTGGGAATTATCTGTATTATTCCATCCATGTCTATCCTCGATAACTAATCCAAAGATTAAATATGGTGAAGTCACAACTATCGTTTAATCAATGAATATATTTTCGAATCATGGTATTACAATACAGAACATTTTTCAAATGTAAATTGAGACCGAAGGTAATACGGTGAAGTAACAGATATCAATCCGCAAAATGGAGGAAGTTGATTAACAAATCATATGAATGGACTGATGTGGGAGACACGAATAAGAAAAGTGTACGCAACTGTACCAAGTATGGTAGCAATGGGTCATTCCGTGAAATGGGGAAACCAGTGAATTTCCTAAAATATTACACTAATTTGAAAGACATTCATTCCTATTTAATGCCAGATGCAAGTAGATATACATAAGAGAACATATGTATACCCATTACTTTCGGAGGACCATCGGTGTCAGCATACGAGGACACCCACGGACCCCAAAGATGTGACATTGCAAACTGATGATTTTGTTTGCACTGTGCGCATGAATTGCAAATAATAAAAAAAATTGACCAAATAAAATAACTTAAAGTGTCGATCTTTTCTTTCAATTTATTTCAGTTTATTTCATATCAGTCACCCTTAAATGCAGGTTCTGGATGCATGAAACTCTCAAAATTCAGGTAGCGCGTGTAACGCATGGTGTCCTCTTTTGTTACTTACCTTACCTCTTACCTGTCGCCAAGAAAAGGTCATTCAGTGGTCACACAAAACTATTCCTGAGCCGGACTAATCTTGTCTATTATCGATTCAAATATGACAGGATTTCGACGTGTCCTTAATAGCTGTAGTTGGAATATAATTTTATGTCTCGCTTTCGTTTCCACTTTCATGTGATTACATTCACCACCCTCAGCCTGCAGTTTTCTTATTTTTTTTATTTTTTATTTTTTATTTTTTTTTGGCATGAATTACAATGTGCCATTTAACATGGGCAAATAGATGGGGCTATTGTCGGGGACCCTGTACAGGCCATTGATGCTTCGGAAGGGCGGATAAAGGCTATCTATTGTTCCGGAGAGGGTCGGACATTGCCGGAGATGACCGGACATTACCGGAGATTGCCGAAGATTTGACGGCTTCTGATTGGACGAGAGCTCTGTGACGGATTTGAAATACTCGCTTCTGATTGGACGAGAGCTCTGTGACGGATTTGAAATACTCGCTTCTGATTGGACGAGAGCTCTGTGACGGATTTGAAATACTCGCTTCTGATTGGACGAGAGCTCTGTGACGTCATCGATGACGTCATCTCATTTGCATAAATGATAAGGAATTTCAACTTTATATACTACTCAGGGTGGACGTTTTGGGATCTAGGAGGACCCATATTGGACCGATTGGGTCGTGTGAGGTGTCATCGTGAAGCAGAGCTTCGATGTCTTCCGAAAGATAGACGGCTAACTAAGCACAATGTTCCCACACATGCGGTCCTCATAAGGACCAATCGGCCCACTATGGGGGCACCTTGACCTCAAAACGTCCATTCAAATATTGCGCATGCACAGAATGACGTCAGTTCCACCCCACGCCTATCCAGTAGGACGCTCCCCCACGAATGTTTCACGATGACATCTCACAAGACCCAACCGGACCAATATGGGTCCACCTAGACCCCAAAACGTCCACCCCGATATGCCTCCCCAGTGCGCAAGCGCACAGTAACACTGCTCTAGAATGAACCTAAGGGGTAGAAGGAAGTGAAGGTAACCCGCTGCTGGGCCGTCACGTGACCTTTGACCTTTGACCTTTTGACCCGGATGTGAACTGTGGCCGGTCACGTGACCGGATGTGAACTCATTCGTGACCGGATGTGACGTCATTCGTGACGTCAATGACACGGAAGTGACGTCAGCTCCATGCGACTCAGCCTCAGCCTCGTTTTTCCTAATGAATTTCAGGGCTTCCTACTACTAATGTCCCATATGTCGGTCTCCTCATTTGATGTCATATGTGTCTCTAAGGCCGAATCCCGTGCAAGGCTGAAATCGTATAAACCGTATCCAAAAAATCTCCTTGCGTTCTCCTTGCATTACACATTCAACATACTGAATGTAGCTTTGATCACACAGAGAACGCGTTTGTGGTGTGTATATATTTTGTTATATATCAAACATGGGGGTGGGAGTGGTGGTGGGGGCCTATATCCCTACCCCTACAAAACTTTCTACACTATTCCCGAAACAACAACAAATTCCATGACTTTATAGCATATTACATTAAGGCCAATTTTACCCCATTTTGCATACTCTCCGTGAAATTTATCATCGGTAAATTCAAAATGGCGGCCATGTGGAGAGGGTGGGGGATCAGTAAAGTGGCGTTTCCGTACTTTTTCTTCAAAAGTGTGCAAAAATATATTTTATTTCACATCAGATAATTATTTTCTAATTTACTATGTATTTTTTTTAAGAACGTAGCATAAATAAAAGTAAACTCTGAAAATCTGACTTAAAAGTCTACCAAAAATTCATATTTAGAATATGACGTAACTATTAATTGCGGCCAACTTGCAATTGTTTTTTTCTTCTTTATTTTTTTACGATTTCTTGTATTTCTAGTAGAGCTTGACCCCAAGATATATTGCTAGAAGTTTCAGACCTCTATAGCACAAACATTTATTTGGTGGGGGAGGTGAAATGGCCCCTACCCAGGATTGGGCAGGCCACAAATACCCAAAGCCTGGTGGTAGAGTTAAATTACGATGCAAATAATTCACTTAAAGTGATCATCCTGTTAACCCGCAATACGACACATATCTTCAAGATCGCGTAAGAACTGAAATAAATACCTGGTTTCTAATGGTAATCATATATTTTTTGTAGATTGATAGATCTCATTCACGATCGATGTATGATGTAGATCTCTTTATCGATCGATGTATTTCCGAGTTACGGATAGATGTGTGTGAAGACATGGTGTATAATTCTTCGCATCAGACATCATTATCCGTTTTGAGACATGTCTTTGCGACTGGATTGTACGTGTTTCAGCTTTGATGTTTCAAACAGCTCTTCGGGTCGTAATAGTGAGACGGCAGTAGCACCGAAAGAGCATCTGGACACCAATTGACCTACTTTCGTGGAGGTCTCGTGGAGGTCAAGGTCATGGAGGTCAGGGTTACTGTAGTTCCGGCAAAGGTCATGTGACCGGAAATGACCCTTGGGGATGTATTCCTCCGTGTTCAAGCGGTCATGTCCGGCGGTCGCTTACGGTTCCGGGGAGAAGCCTCCGCGGACGGAAAGTAGTCCCATGTCAACGATACTTCAAATACGCGGGTGGTCGGGAATGTCCGGGAATCTTCGGCAATGTCCGAGACTCTTCGGCAATGTCCGGTAATATAATGTCCGTTTATCTCGGGCAATGTCCGGGAGAATACAATGGTCAGTAAGCCTTTATCCACCCTTCCAAAGCATCAATGGAATGAACGTCATCAAACATGGTCCCCGACAATATCGCCAGCTATTTGCCGTGCATAAATGGCAACTGGGATCTCTCAGTTTCTCCATATAGCCATACAACGAGAGAAGGGAAATCCTCGTAGTCCCAGTGACAGTTGAACCCGGGTTGCTCCCTCCAGAAGCGGGCACGCTATCCACTACACTACCAGTCACATCCTGCAAGCCAAGGTTGAAAATATCCTAATAAAACCTACCAGAGGGCGGATAGCTATACGGCTATGGTGAAGGCCCATTCCGGCCCACAGGACAATGTTAGTCCCCATGGGTAACTCACTCATGGTCATTTGCGGTATAGGGTGTTTTTCTCGTCTCACCGCGTAGAACACGATGGGAGGGGTTCCGAGGCCATGCGTTGAATTTTTTTTGAAAAAGTGACTGTGCGCAGGCGCACTGGGCAGATAGATCGAGGTGGACGTTTTGGGGTCTAGATGGACCCCTAGTTGGCCGATTGAGGGAGCATCCGACTGGATGGGCCTGAAGTGGAACTGACGTCAATCCGCGCATGCTCTGTTAAAAGGGGGTATTGGAATGAACGTTTTCTGGTCGAGGTGGGCCACTATTGGTCCAAATGTATCGTGGGAGGTGACAAAGTGAAGCACTCATCCAGGGCAACCAAGTCATGGGTGCGTGCATGTAAACTTAGGATTGGATCTGAAACACGGACTTTACCCCTAAAATAGGAAAAACCCTTATCAACCAGGTCTAGAGGGGATAATATGGCTTCCGAGCAGATCATGGCCTTCCGAGAGAGGCAGGGTGGCTTAGTGGGTGTATGTAAAATTAGGATTGGGTTTGAACATGTAAAAAGCGGAACGCGGAATTGACCCCTAAATTAGGGGAAACCCCTATCAACCAGGTCTAGAGGGCTAATATCTGTCCCCGGCGGATGGGGGCCTGCCGAGAGAGGCAGGGTGCGTTGGTGGCTGTATGTAAATTTGGGATTGGGTTTGAACATATAAAAGCGGAACACGGACTTTATAACTAAGCCATGGGGAATCTTCCAGGGAAGTGGGTATGGTGGCATCTGCCGGGTTGCATGTAAAATTAGGATTTGTCCCGGAAATATAAAAAGCAGAACACACACTTTACACCGAAACCCTGGGAAATCATTGATGCTTTGGGGTCCAGACCATCGCTGGTCAAAATGAATGCCCGCTGGTACGCCTTAACGCCTATCGTAACGCCTTAACGCCCTTTCTGAACGCCTCAACGCCCTAGCATAGCGCCTTGCCGTCATGATGCTGACCGAATAGAGAACAACAACAACATGGATGACAGATTAGAGAACAACAACAACAACAACAACAACAACAACAACTACAAGATTTCATGCAGATTATTCTGTTCAATGTTACATCATACCCACGCTGGGGAAGCCGCGTTGGGTATGCTTACAATTCAAGTAGGCTCTTGTCCAATCAGAAGCCGTCGTTTGAGAAAGTTCCATCTTTGTTCGGTGTAACCTATGTTACGTATAAACGACAATAGAAAAAACGCAACAGATAGATTTGTGTAGTCGAGTATTAACAGTAAAATATTTATTTACAATACTAAAATCATATACAAATTAATTTAGGTCAATATAGCAAACAAACGTCAAATAAAATCTTACTGTTCAATGTTATACCGGTGTATCTCTCAAAGTTCGTACCAACGTACAAATCTCTATACAGTTCGTGACGTGTCGCGTTCCTGTATTTCCACAGTCAATAACGCTCAGCTGTTGTCCAGTTTCCGTCAGTTCAATCACGTAGATAATACAGCGGTCAAATACACAAGAGCAATCCAACAGAAATATAATCTAGCAGTCAGTATAATCTCAGTCAATAATCTCCGGTAACGGTAATGTCCAGCTATGCACCCAATAGAAGCTGTTCGAATCTCCTCCTCGATCACTAAACTTCGAGCAATTTATACTCTATTGGGGCATTCGAGATCATTCTACCGAAACTAGAAGCTTCCACCGGTAGAGCAGTGATGCATAATTTAACCCAAATACAATTATAACCGCTACGAGAAAGTTCGACATAATTAACCCAGATAAACAAGTTAATGTCAGTTTAACATTCCAGAAGCGTCCATAGTAAACAACTCTTTGACAGTCTATATGTGCAGATGGCGCTCTAGATCATAACCACAGAACAGAAGGTCAACAAGTCCACCTCAGTTCTACAATTCTAGAACTATCTTCAGTGTCTAACTTTATACTGCAATACCATGACACCTAAGCATCGTCGGGCAGTATGTCCATGGCTGTTTTCCTGCTGCAGGGGCGCATTTGGATGTACGCCTTTTGCAAGTTATCATGTCCGGCGTCTTCGATTATCGCAGCATAGCTATTAATAGCTTCATGCACAATACGATCCCAGAAGATAGGTTCTGCCTCCCTTTCCTGGGGTGTAGGCTGACTATCTGTGGTCAAGCTCTCCGTATCAGTAGATAGACTCTCCGCAGTCTCTGTTTCGGTATCAGACGACGGACTCTCAGCAGTCTCTG
The DNA here is from genome assembly GCA_036873755.1 of Hanleya hanleyi. NCBI lineage: Eukaryota > Metazoa > Mollusca > Polyplacophora > Lepidopleurida > Hanleyidae > Hanleya > Hanleya hanleyi. Next base: position 7,023 of record JAVTVY010003379.1, on the reverse strand, counting down.
TATCAGCATCCGCCTCAGTGGACTCCTCAGTGTCTTCATTCCCATGTATATTCTTCTAGTGTCGCATCATATCGTAATCTCTGGTGAACACACGTTCGCACTCAGAGCATGTACAACCCATGTTCACGGTTGAACGTCGACTGTGCACGTTTTGGGGATACGCTTGCTTTTATGGACAGTAACGCCCGCCCACGCCCAGCTCAATGCCTCAACGCCCTGGTGAAATAGCTCAGAAGCTTTGATTGTTCTAGACATTCTATGGAATTGACACTAATTCATCGAAATGCAGTGATGCCCGTCAACGCCCGTCGTTACGCCTTAACGCCCTATCTTAACGTTTTAACGCCCGTCTCAACGCCTTAGCGCCTTACTTTAACGCCCGAGCTTAGCGCCTCTACTAACGCCTCTAACGCCCTAACGCATGTGTGGTACACCCTGTACCCTCTAGCCCGTAAGGCATAGGGTACACCAGGGTGTGAGTTCGGGTGAGGCGCTAAGCTAGGGCGTTAAGATAAGGCGTTAAGATTGGGCGTTAAGGCGTAACGACAGGCGTTGACGGGCGTCACTGCATTTCGATGAATAAGTCCATGGAATGGAATGTCTAGAACAATCAGAGGTTCTGAGCTATTTCACCAGGGCGTTGAAGCGATGAGCTGGGCGTGGGCGGGAGTTGCTGTCCATAAAATCAAGCGTATCCCAAAAGCGTGCACATTCGACGTTCAATAGTGAATATGGGTTATACATGCTCTGCGTGCGAACGTACGTTCACCAGACATTACGATATGATGCGACACCAGAAGAATATACATGGGATTGAAGACACTGAGGAGTCCACTGAGGCAGATGCTGATACAGAGACTGCTGCTAGTCCATCGACTGATACCGAAACAGAGACTGTTGATAGTCTATCTACTGATACGGGGAACTTGACCTCACATAGTTAGCCTACATCCCAGGAAAGTGAGGCAGAACCTACGTTCTGGGATCGTATTGTGCATAAAGCTATTAATAGCTATGCTGCGATAATCCAAGACGCCGGACAGGGTAACATACAACAGGCGTACATCCAAATACGCCCCTGCATCAGGAAAACAGCCACGGCCATCTATGAACAGTATATCCTGCTGCCGCTTGAAACGAAAGGCGATCCCACGCACAGGTCCATCATGAAGACCAAGCGCCACCCACCGAGGCCCTGAAAAATGCGAGTAGAAAAAGCAAACAACTATTTCAGGACATGCTGCCTGAACAATGTCCTGGCCTGCCCGACGATGCTTAGGTTACACCGAACAAAGATGAAACTTTCTCAAACGACGGCTTCTGATTGGACAAGAGCTTACTTGAATTGTAAACATACCCAGCGCAGCTCTCTCAGCTTGGGTGTGATGTAACATTGACCAGAATAAACTGTATGAAATCTTGTTGTTGTTGTTATCTCATCTGTCACCCTTGTTGTTATGGCGCTATGTTAGGGCGCTAAGGCGTTCAGATAGGGCGTTATGGCGTTACGATAGGCGTTAAGGCGTAACAGCGGGCATTCATTTGGACCAGGGATGGTCTGGACCTCAAAACATCCATGATTCCGCATGGTTTAGGTGTAAAATCCGTGTTCCACTTTTTATATTCTCGAAAAAAAATCCTAATTTTACATGCAACCCTGCAGATACCACGATACCCACTTCCCTGGATGATTCCCCATGGTTTGGTTGTAAAGCCTGCGATCCGCTTTTTATACGTTCAAACCCAATCCTAAATTTGAATAAACCCACTAATCCACCATGCCTCTCTCGGCAGGCCCCGATCCGCCGGGGACCGATATTAGCCCCTCTGGACCTGGTTGATAGGGGTTTTCCCTATTTTAGTCCGCGTTCGCTTTCTACATGTCCAAACCCAATCCTAATTTTACATACACCCAATAACCCGCTCTGCCGCTCTCGGCAGGCCCCGATCCGCTGGAAAGCCATATTAGCCCCTCTAGACCTGGTTGATAAGGGTGTTTTCTTATTTTAGCGGTAAAGTCCGTGTTTCTGGGTTTTATATGTTCAGACCCAATCCTAATTTTACACGCTCCCACCCATGAATTGATTGCCCTGGCGGAGCGCTTCACTTTGACATCTCCCACGACCCATTTGGACCAATGGTGGCCCAACTCGACCCCAAAACGTCCATTCCAATATACTTTTTCTACTGCGCATGCGCGGAATGACGTCAGTTCCACATCACGCCCATCCAGTCCGATGCTCGCTCACGAGTGCTTCACACCGATACCTCACCCAATCGGACCACTAGGGGTCCACCTAGACCCCAAAACGTTCACCTCGATCTGCCTGCCCAGTGCACATGCGCGCAGTCACTTTTTCAAAAAAATTCAACGCATGACCTCGCGACCCCTCCCATCGTGTTCTACGTTCTTTTTCATTGGGACTAACATTGTCCAGTGCGCCGGAATGGGCCTCCACCATAGCGTGTCCGCTTCTGGAGGGAGGAACCCGGATTCGACTCACGCTATTTTCCTTCTCTCGCTGTATGGCTATGTGGAGAAACTGAGGGTTCCCCACTTGCCATTTATGCTGGGCAAATAGCTGGCGATATTGTCCGGGACCATGTTTGATGACGTGCATTCCATATATGCTTTGGAAGGGTGGATAAAGGCTTATTGACCATTATATTCTCCCGGAGATGGCCTGACATTGCCGGAGATAATCGGACATTATATTACCGGACATTGCCGGAAAGTCCCGGACATTGCCGAAGATTCCCGGACATTGCCGGAGATACTCCCGACCACCCTGTGTATTTGAAGTCTGATTGACATGGGACTTCTTTCTGTGCGCAGAGGCTTCTCCCCGGAACCGGAAGCGACCGCATCACTGCCGGACATGACCGCTTCACTGTGGAGGAATACATTTCAAGGGTCATTTCCGGTCACCTGACCTTTGCCGGAAATATACTGACCTTGACCTCCACGCGACCTCCTCGAGAACCGGGTCAAATGCTGTCCAGATGCTTTTTCTATAGTACTGACGGCAACACGTGCGAAATATGTCCCAACCCTCAAACAGCTGCACCGTTAAGTCTATGAGACATGTTTTCATGAAAAAAACAGGGTGAAATATGTAGCAGTATAAAACATCTAACAAATTACCCATCTCAAAATTAAACGTTAAACATGTAACCCCTTTTTGGTGTGCACTGTAAAGTTATCTGTTAACTTATTGAACGTCTAAAATGTAACACTTATTAAACGTGTAATTGTGTTCAAATTGTTAACAGCCATGTTTAATTTTGAACTTTAGCATTCAAACCATTAACGCAGGTATTCAATTGCAGAACGCATTATTGAACAACTTTAACACGCGTATTCAAAGTTTGAACAATAGCATCCTGATCTCTAACATAAGTTTGAATACCTGCGTTAATCATTTGAACGCTAAAGTTCAAAATTGAACATGGAAGTTAATCATCTGAACGCAATTACGCGTTCAATAGGTGTTACAATTTAAGCGTTCAATAAGTTAACACCTAACTTTACAGCGTATATGAAACAACTATAATGGAGTTATTCTAACATGCCCCACGTTATAGCCGTGCGCTGATTGGTCCAAACCTCAAAACATACGGAGATTTTCACACGATAATCTTCATTTGTTTGTTGTGATCTGTTTCATTCACGTGTCGAACTGGTAACGTCTCATTTTTGTGACGCAGTGCTACAAAGTTGAGCGATGATTGGTTCATTCACACAGCTACAGCTCGTAAACGGACAGCACGCGCGAGCATGGCCGGCAAACCAGTCACGAAATTCTCGCATCAAAATGGGACGAGTTTGCAGAAAATTTGCCATTCCACTCAGAACAACAGAAAAAAAACACAGAAAATGTGTGAGCTTACTATTGATTTTTGATAAAGCTCCAAAGTATACGACTAATTAAATTGGTCAGACTTTATTGATCAATAGAAAATACCGTAAAATGTTTTATTCCGAGCATTGACTGAACTTAAAGAGTCTCTGATGATGAAATAAACAATCACATTCAGAGAGTTCCAGGTTTTGGAAATAAAATGGACGACCATGGAATAATTGTCAGCGTTGAACCTTCAAGGACGGAAATAGATTTTAAAATATAGGAAGAAACTTTTTTATTTCGTTTTTCGGGTTTAGAGAGCTTTGAATGGATAACTGCATTTTTAGGTTGACTGAAAGATCACAAAACACATTTCTCAAACCAGTTTATTCATTAAACAATGGCGTGTTTTCTGTCTGAATTACATTTAACACAGCAAGTTCACAGCCAATACTAATACACACACAAGCACACGAGGCCCGAATGATTTTAGCAGACAAAATAATTTAACTGTAGCAGGTAGGCCCATGTATATAAATTTCGACCACCCTCTGTGATATTGCACAGCTCAAGAACACTTGCAAAACTCAATTTAAAAATAATTTTCAATCTAATTAACGTACATCAAAAACTACCAATATCCATTCAGGTTAAGGTCAGATGATCAGTGTGTGACCGCTCTGCTGAGTCTGCCATAGTTGACTGGGCATTCCATATAAGGTTTGCCAGAGGCGTGTCGACCAATCAGAATTGAGAAAGATGTCCGCCATAATCTCGGTGAGCCGGGATGAACGGACAGTGACGTTGGATTTTGAATCGCCAGGCAAAGGTTTAAAATTGTACAAATTCGCTAATTTGACCACGGGAGTATATGAAGTGACACTTGTAGAATATGCTGATGTATTTTGTTTGGAGGTAAACCGTTTATTTCTCGTTTCACCCAAAGTGCGTTTCACAACTTGGTGTATTTTTATATAAAGCACGGGGTTATATAGAGACCCCATATGTCGACACTTCACTCTAATACCACCGCCCACACCTCTCAAAACTCTTGCTTTAAGGCCCTGAGTGCGGAGCAAAAGTCAACCCCATTTGATAACAAAACACAAGAGACCGATTCGAAAACAGACCCGGCCAAGAAAATGTTTCAAGTATAATCGGTGTAATTCGGAAACTCTCCTTATTTGGCACTTTAAAGTCGATGCAGACATCACAAAATTCAATAAACGTCACTTAATCAGTTATTGTAGATTTTGCGAAACAAACCAGCCATTCGGCTTCGAATAGCTGCATTCGTGAAGATATAGTTGACAAACGCGAGCATGAGTAAACAAGTGAAGACAGAATTCGAAATACAACCGTATTTTCTCAGCGGCCATCCTACCGAATATGGTATCCAACAGATCGAAAACATCACGATGATAACACTTGTTGTTCGCGAGCATTGCTGGTTCTGGGATCTTATCCGGGATAGTCTAACATCGTTAGGTGCCCTTTGAGATAGGTTCATCTGAATATCGGTCGCAATTATTGAACATCCCCCTGTTGATGACATGGTCGGAACCTGTTGTTCCTCAATCGTGTCATCTCCACCCTCGGTAACACCTGGTGCATAAGACGTTCTTACGCCGGTCTGGTGGTTTGTGAATTTTGCGCTTTGAGCTGAAATTGTTTTCTTCCGCGTAGGATCACCTTGCATTCGTTTCTTGATCGAGAGAAGAAGGGCAACATAGACAACAACCAGAAGTATATCGGGTATACAATAAACCGCAATAACAGATGGGATTATACCGAACTCTGGCCTAAATAAACACGTGCCGTCTACCAGAATTCTTGATCCGTCGCTGAAGCAATGTCCGAGGATGAGCGCCGCCCAGATTACAAAGATTAACATCCACATGACCACCGATATTATCATTGCCCGACGTTTGGTGAACTGGGTTCTGTAGAGCAGAGGGGACGTAACACACTTGTATCGGTCATAAGCGATGGCGTTAAGTAAAAGTACTGATACATACGTCAGCCAGTACGCTACGATGTGGGAAATAACGCACAATGGATACCCAAGAGGCCATTCAATGAACATCTAAAATATAGCATTCACAGTTGATGAATACAGACCCACTCCAAAGTCAGCAAGTGCCAGAGAAATCATGTAGATCTTGACGTTCGCCGAAAATTGACTGTTTGTTCTCATGTACAGAATTATAGATGTATTTTCGATGATGATGACAACGCCCAGCACCACAGAGAATGAAGAAACCAAATTAGGCCAGGCGGTCAATGTAAGTTCATCTTCAAGTCCATTTTGTGTACTCGTGTTTGTGTTTACTGTTATTGACAGTTCACTACAGTTTTCATATTCAAGCATATTCCAGCTAAAGTGGTCCAATTTAACACGGTGCGCTTAACTCTTGGGAGATCAACGTCTTTGTGAACCTTTTCCGTGAAACTTCAAGATTAGGTGACATCCTCTGTCGCTAGATTGTCTGTTTTCCTGCTTAGTATTTCAGCAATTGATTAATTAATTAAACAATTCTCTCCCTGGAGATCACGTGATCGAGTTCTAACAACAGTATGGTCAACATTCGAAGTACCTGTTATCGTGGTTATGCAGAGTCATACTAAATATGCTCTCTTCTTAAGTATTCGTCAATAGTGAATTTCAAACATGATAAATCCGTTATTGACAATGCTGATTTTCAACAGAAAGCGTTCATTAAAAATGCATAACACACCTGTCATTGTTGCTGGGCTTAAAGGTCAACCCAAACGCTCTGAGGTCAAAAATATAAAAAAATAGTCCTTTCGATTCTGAAAATAATGATATTTTTTTCATAATTTTGTGCAGTCTGGTTGGCGAGATATTGCCGTTTGAAAGGTGAAAATCGCTCTTCTGTCAATCCCGTCTTGTATTCTCTATGTTAAAGCCGTATACCACAGTCGTATCTAGCTGCTGATTTCTGGAGATTTTCGGAGTATCGGGGCATCATTTTTTAAATATGCCGCGACGTTGTGTAGTGGGAGGTTGCAGTTTTACTACAGATGACAGTGTTAGTATTCATTTGTGGCCCAAAGACGAGAAAATCGCTGCAAATTGGACGAAATTTGTACGCAACACGAGAGTGTGGAAAGAGGGCCCGAGCCAGTACTCGTATAATTTGCTCGGCACATTTTG
>JAVTVY010003378.1:0-36086 GCA_036873755.1 Hanleya hanleyi | reverse complement strand
TCATCAGCTGAATGAACAGCTTTTAGGATGGTGGGAAAGTGATCACTTCCACAAAGGTCATCATGAACAGACCAAGAAAATTCTTCAAGAATAGGAAGGTCGCAGATTGAGATATCCAATGCTGAATAAGTTCCATGAGCCGAGGACAAATGTGTATAAGAACCATCATTAAAAATACACAACGAATTATTTGATATAAAATTTTGGAGAATTTTACCTTTACAATTGTCTTCGTTATCCCAGAGGATGTTACGTCCGTTAAAATCACCCATCAATAAACAAGGTTTCGGGAGCTGATCGTAAAGATCTTGAAGTTCATTTAATCGGAGACTACCAGAAGAAGGTATGTACACCGTGCATAATGTGGTAACAGAATTCAAGGTAATACGAACCGCTACAGCTTGTAAATCTGTCACTAAATCAACAGGACTGTGTAACACACCCATTTTAACCAATATTGAGGAACCGCCAGTAGCTTTTCCGTTTTCGTCTAAAGCATAAGAATGATAAGGTGTGTATTGGCGAAATTTAAATTTATCTTTATCTGCTTTCTTCAGAAAGATCTCGTTGAGACAAAAAGCTGATGGTTCATAATCTTGAGTTAATAATTGGAGTTCATTTAAATTTGGCCAAACTCCTCTGCAATTCCACTGAACGATATTTGGTGGCTGAGCCATCTTCAGTCCGTATATAGAAATAAAACACAAACCGGCCCAAGTCAAGATATATAAGGTTAGCTTAGCCATTATGTACGTTTTATTTTGGGTAATGCTTTTTGACCCTTCTTTTCTTTTTTCTTTTGTTCTCTCTTGCCTTTTTGATTTTCCTTTCTACAAACTTCTTTCTGTCTCTCTTGTCCCAACAATTCCTTAGACCTTTGGTTCAAGGAAGTCTCGCCTATTAGCGGGCGATCGTTACAATCCTGAAACTCCTCATCAGACAGAATGTATGCATTACTGCCAGGAGCGGGACTAGCATCGACCACCTCAGGCTCCTCGCCGACATCCATTGCATTCTCTTCATTCTCATTCGAGATAGCTTCATTACCACCAGAACGTTGACTACTTTCTTTTTCTGAGAACTTCTTCATCACCTCCTCGTTTGGTGTGAAGTTAACATCTACACCGGAGTGAATAGGATTAATGGAAGAATCCACAGGTTGCATAAGTGCACACTGATCCGAAACACTACCAGTATCCGGCAAGCCTTTTCCCTTGAATCCAGCCTCCGAAGCTACTACTACCTCAACACTTGCAGTTCTATCAGAAATCGACTTCTGATCACCTGACTTCTGCTCACCTGCCTTCACTTCTACATCATCGCAACCCTCACTCTCGCTAACATCTTCATCCTCGCAAACCTCACTATCATTGACATCTTCATCTTTCGAACTACAACCCTCATTCATCGCGTCATCGAGACACTCGTAGCGGTTTGGGGTTTTCTCATTGCTCTCGGCGGCAGCTATCTCCTGATGACGTTTGACAGGTTTGCCGTCAGAGCCTACAATCTTCCATAGGCTTAGGTCTACAGCGTCAAGTCCTCTCCGGACCTCCGCGGGCGGAGCAGAGCGAGGATCAGAGGAGCCACGCTTTCCGTCGTTAGTTTCGGTATCTCTAGAAACCTGTTTAGCTTTTGGACAGGTTTTTTTAAAGTGCCCTTCCTGATGACAAATCAGGCATTTATTTTTCAAAGGACACTTCCAGTTCATGTGATTTTCTGATCCACAAGTATAACATGCTTTTACTTGACCGTTATACCATACAGGAAGTCTCAAACCTCCAATCAAAATAGAAGAAGGAAGATCACGTTTGAATTTCGTCATCCAAATTCTTCGAACTCCCGTTTCAAACTGTCTATCAAACGAGTAGAACTCCCTTTGTAAAGAGAGAACATCCCCATAAAACTCAAAATGTCACGGTACATTCATACAAAATTTTAGAAGAATCCGATGGTCAGTTCTCAAGTTATTACCCTGTTGCCACCAGGTGGCGCCACCTGTGAGTGCAAGTGAGCGAAAGGCAATCCCAAGCAACAGCTCCTGGCATGGTAAATGCATGCCAAATTTGAGAAGAATCCGATGAGCCGCAACGTTTCTCATGTTGCCCAGAAAGGTACATATGTAGGATATTTCAAAGAAATTCGACCAAGTGTTTCTAAGTTATCACTTGCAGCATGGAATAATGGAATGAACTCTAGTGGCGCCACCTCCGGGTGGATTTTGCTGAAACGCATCACCAACGGTGTTTTGTCGCAGGGAATGCATTCACCAAATTTCGAAGAAATCCGACAAATTGTTCGAAAGTTATCGCTCGCGAACGATTTGAACAAACATGAACGGACATGCATTAAAGATTGGAACAAGACCCAGTGGCGCCACCTACAGGCGGATCATGCTGAAACGTAATACCAGCGACGTCTTGTCGCAAAGAATGCAGATGCCAAATTTCGGAGGAATCCGACGAAGCATTTAGGAGTTATCGCTTACGCAGTATTTGCACGGACATGCACTAAATATTGGAACAAGACCCAGTGGCGCCACCTACAGGCGGATCTTGCTGAAACGTAATACCAACAGACGTCTTGTCGCAAAGAATGCAGATGCCAAATTTCTGAGGAATCCGACAAAGCATTTAGGAGTTATCGCTTATGAAGCATTTGCACGAACATCCACGGACATGCACTAAAGATTGGAACATGACCCAGTGGCGCCACCTACAGGCGGATCTTGCTGAAACGTAATACCAACAGACGTCTTGTCGCAAAGAATGCAGATGCCAAATTTCGGAGGAATCCGACAAAGCATTTGGGAGTTATCACTTGCAAAGTATTTGCACGGACATGCACGGACATGCACTAAAGATTGGAACAAGACCCAGTGGCGCCACCTACAGGCGGATCTTGCTGAAACGTAATACCAACAGACGTCTTGTCGCAAAGAATGTAGATGCCAAATTTCGGAGGAATCCGACAAAGCAGTTAGGAGTTATCGCTTATGAAGCATTTGCACGAACATCCACTAAAGATTGGAACAAGACCCAGTGGCGCTACCTACAGGCGGATCTTGCTGAAACGTAATACCAACAGACGTCTTGTCGCAAAGAATGCAGATGCCAAATTTCGGAGGAATCCGACAAAGCATTTAGAAGTTATTGCTTACGAAGTATTTGCACGGACATGTCCGTGCATGCACGGACACATAGAAGCAAGAACCATTTTAAAGTCCCCGGCCGCGTTGCGGCGGGGGACAAAAATTGGAATGGATGCATTGAAAGTGTCAAACTGTCGAATCTGTCAAGGTAGGAGAGGGCCAAAGTGTCAAACTGTCGAACTGTCGAACTATATTAATAGGGGAACCCGCAGTCATCTGTGAAATTGTCAAAGGTTTATAAATAAGATTGAGGAGAGTACTGAAATGTATATGATGAAAGTATCAAACTGTCGAAACAGGAAAAGGGGAGCTTACAGTCCAGTTGTATCTATCAAATTGCCAAACTCTTATGAAGAAGACCAAGGAGAGACAATGCAAAGGGATGCAGTGAAAGTGTCAAACGGTCTAATCTGTCGAGCTAGAAAAGGAGCGGCGAGTGTCAAACTGTCGAACCGTTGAACATGGAGAATGAGAACCTGCAGTTGAGTCCTAAATGTGAAATTGTTAGATTCATAAAGAGGAGACAATTCAAAAGGACGTTGAGAAAGTGGAAAACTGTCCAACTGTCGAACCGTCGAACCAAGAAAAGGGGAACCTGCATTCTTATCATATCTGTGAAATTGTTGAAGATTTATAAGGCTGGCCAAGAAAAGACAACTCAAAAGGACACGGTGAAAGTGTCAAACTGTCGAATCTGTCGAGCTTCAAAAGAGAGAGCCAAAGTGTCAAACTGTCGAACCGTCGAACCAAGAAAAGCAAAGTTATCTAACTCTGAATCACAAATATCGATGCTCAAATTGTGAAAGGTTTATGAGTAAGAACATGGGGAGACAACTCAAACGGATGCCGTGAAAGTGTAAAACTGTCGAACCGTCGAACAAGGAATAGGGGGAACCTGCAGTCATCTGTGAAATTGTCAAAGGTTTATTGACCAAGGGGCGAACTGAAATGGATGTGCTGAAAGTGTCAAACCAGAAAAAGGGGAGCCTGCAGTGCAATTGTAGGCCTATCTGTCAAATTGTCGAAGTCTTATAAAGAAGACCAAGGGAAGGCAATTCAAATGGATGCGGTAAAAGTGTTAAACTGTCTAATTCTTGATCTAGGAAAGTAGATGGCCAAAGGAGGAGGTCAAACTGTCAAACCGTCCAACCAGGAAAAAGGAAACCTGCAGTCAATTCCTATCTCTCAAACTGTCGAAAGTTTATAATGCCAAGGGGAGACAATTCAAAGAACCGTGGTTAAAGTATCAAACTGTCGAATCTATCGAGCTGGGAAAAGAGTCAAAGTGTACAACTGTCGAACCGTCGAACCAGAGAAACGGCTCCTATACATACATGGTTATAATGAAGACCAAGGGAGGACACCTCAAATTCATCTGATCAAACTGTGTGCTTTTTCGTGATTACTTACATGAAAGAATGACCATATATTGTGGCCCAGCAATGTTTTCTTTCACCATTAAGGTACACAGAAAATTATTTCAAAATGGAAATGTGAAAGCAAAGTCATTACCTAATCTACTGTTTAATATATAGGTCATATTTCCAGTAATCATGCACGCATGGCTATAATCTCCAAGATGGCCACCAATTCAACAGCAAAACTCATAACTCAACGAGTTAACTTCCAATATGTTACATTTAAAGTGATCGTGAACCCTCAAGTAAAGTTTCCATCAAATGAAAGACCATTGCAAACAGTGTGGAAAAATATTTATTGTAATTTTTTACGATTTTATTCCTACGAAGTAGGCTACAGATTGCAAATTGTCCGGTAATGAGTGAGTGAGTCAGTGAGTCAGTCCATCCTAATCCTTTCGTCGGCAGAATAAGGAGAACCGTTGACATTAGAACCTTGATTTTTGGCATGAAGGTGCATTAGGGGACTGTTATCAGCAAGTTCTGAGCTGATCTACTGGGGGTGTGGATTTCCAAGAGTTCAGTTCGCGTCGGAGTCCTAATTACAAGCGTCTGGTCCGTCATTCATAATTCAGACGTCGTCCATTAGAAAATATCCGCGTCCATAATCCAAAGGCCTATTCCATATTCCATATAACAGTATTAGCACCTAATTCAAAAAGACAATCACAGTATATACACGAGCAGTGTGACTAACGTCACAGGACCTACGAAGTAGAGTAGGCATTAGGACTCGAACGCGAGCTGAACTCTTGAAAATCCCCACCCCCAGTTGAAATCCTGCCTATATTAAGATGGGCACCGCCCAAGTCAGAATCGCCAGTGATTTTCATACAAATCACCAGAAATTTTCATCAAAAGTAGGTCAGCTCAGAACTTGTTCGTAACAGTCTCCTAATGCGCCTTCATTCCAAAAATAAATAACGATCGCCGATTTAATTTTACAATTTTTTAACTAAAGGAAACAGATTGGATAATAAAAAGTTCAGTAGATTTCAAGCTTTACGTGTGAAAATACATTTACATCTCTTTAATGGTTTTCAGTGCCCTTGTCCAGGATCAAAACAACTTTTTGAATCGCATTATTTTCCCAACAATACAACAAATTTTTATATATAGTACTATAGTAGAAAGGTAGCATTTATGTAGTTTACGTTAATTCAACTCAAGACCAACACCTTCTCTGCACAAGATAATAATGATTCTATGTCATTCTCTCTGAGCATAACCGGTACAAAGACGAATAAATAGCGTCTCTACATCACGTTGTTATCTAGATATATGAGACAACATATTTTGGGTATCGGCAATCTGATGAATGTACTATTCCGGTTTTCTTGTTTCACATTATATTCTATGACGGTTGATCGGTGATTTTCTTCATTGATAAACATTAAACCACCTCAGATTCGTTGGGCGAATCGGAATTACATTGCTGTGACACACCAACACACTCCGTGGCAGTGATTCTGTATCCGCTAATCAAGGAATCAAAATGGATCAAGATTTGAAATGACAAGAAAAATTTTGACATATTTTGTTTACACATGTAATTTTTTGTTTAAATTATATCCCAGTGTGATATATAGTCAATATTCAAGAGGTACGAAAAAAATCAAAGTATGTGCTCATATTTTCACATCATGATCAAAGTTACTTTATCTAGTTAAATTCTACCCAAAGAAAATAAATTAGACCCTTTAAACATGCCGTCAATGCCAGATGTTGAGTTTTATACAGCTGTAGATCAGGGCTCTGGATGCATATATCATGTTTCCATACACTTGATGCACACAACAGCGGCAAAAACAAAGCCTCCTTGAACAACCTATCTTTATACAGGAAACTCTTAACTCAGAAAATACCATTCTCTCTCAAAAGAATACAATTTACGCCAGGAAGGCCTTTTTTATTAAGCTAATTTTGTTAGCTAGGGGCCTACTTAGATTCAATAATTGTCACGAAATTTCTTTGATTATATCTTAATTGCAACCATGTTTGTTCCTCAAACCTGACATGCTTGAGATATGTACATGTATAACACACTTTCATTTGAGAGTCCAGACATTCCACCATTCATGTGAACAAATTGTACTCAACATGGAATAATTAAATTCACACTTCTCATTTCTACCGTATCAGTACTATGTTACTATCTGTAGCAGTTGAAACCCAGTAAAACTTAAACAATTAAAACCAGTAAAGAAATTTGTCTGTTGAATAACAGAAAATATGATATGGAGATTTGAATGAGTAAACTTCTAAACAACTTACCAACAATATGTCCTGATAAATTCCTTGGTTGGCTTGCAGGATGGCTTTGTTTCACCCTCAGTAAACTTTTATCATTGTTGCTCACAAGCTAATCTGAAGGATGATACCACATCTTTCTTTGTTCTGCTGGGTTATTGCACCAGGCTGACTTAATTGGTTGATGTATGATATTTCACCACCAGTGGAAATTTGACCTAAATTTGAAGCCTGATTTGGTCTGTGATGAAATGTTTGGATGTGAAATAGGATACACGTTAAAGGCCACAGTTTACATATATCTATAACAATATACTGAATTGTGTGTATTAAGAATGGCAAGTTGGTAATAGCAGTGTAGATAAATGCACTAACAAATGATGGAAAATTAGCATTTCCTATTTCATTATCCCATCACGTTTTGTACTGTGTTTTATATACAGTGAAACATACAGCCAAGGGTTCCCAATGGGCATGACAGTGCACTCGCTGAGCTAACAATAAATAATATAAAAAAATAATTATAAATCAAATTTTCATCAGAATTCGGTCAGCTCAGAACTTGCTGGTAACAATGCCCTAATGCACGTTCATGCCAAAAATCAAGGTTCTAATGTCAATGGTTCTCCTTATTTTGCCGACGAAAGGATTCGGATGGACTGACTGACTCACTCATTACCGGACAATTTGCGATCTGTAGCCTACTTCGTAGGAATAAACATAGGCTTGTTTCCTGCAAGAGAGAAGCGGTCAACAGTTTTCAATGATGCCGACAAGACATCATGATATTCCAAAAATATCAAATCCGTATCGCTGATCAGTATTCTTAATCCATAATATTCGTTGTAAAGTCGTCATCTAAAATATGATGTATCTCAGTCACGCTTTGATTGTGGCTGTTCATATGAATACCATGGGAATCTTGAAGTACATAGGTTCATACGGCCCCTAGCCCCGGGTTAAGCGGAATTAAACACAAGTTACGAAACGTAACGCCATAGATCTTGCACGCTACGCTCGTATTTTGCTATCAGCATGCGATATGTATCGCCAAATTTGAGAAACTTTGAGTGGAGGCGCTTGGTGATGTAGCCCTGTTTTATAAGTTTCTGCAACAATGTTTTGTGACGTTGATTAAAATCGTCACATTTAACACAGGATCTAGCAAATGCTACTAGGCGTGATATGTATACGCCATATGCAGGTCCCACTGGAATATTACTGTCCAGAAAGGGATAGTTTACGATGTCGAAATTGTAATCTCTTTTGTCATACAGTCGACGAGAGAGAAGACTCGCTACATTTTTATAGAGATATAGGTCTAAATATGATGTGCCTGTAGGGCTATCTGTAGTTTCTTTCAAATCCAGTGAAGGTGGATATATATCCTTCACTGCGTCATTTATATAGCGATTATCCACAGCGGGAAGATCGTCTATATAGTGTTTGGTGAATGAGAAGGAACGGACTTTGAATAGATCGGTTTTTGAAAGCGCCTGCATATAGTCATATTCATAAGAGAACAGATATAGGTCAGCCAATAGGGGTGCACAATTAGTACCTTTTGGAATACCTATATGCTGTTGATATATTGTGTTGCCAAATTTCACATAGATATTTTTAATGAGAAATTCAAGCAACTCTATAAACAAAGAAACATCCCATGAATGATATCGTGCTAATGCCTACCCTACTTCGTAGGTCCTGTAACCTTAGTCACACTGCTCATGTTACACAGAGTAAACTGCAAATAAAGCATGGTATTCTATGCTATTCTACGCATCGCTAATAAATTGTCGCATACGACACTCACTCGGTCATGCTCTCGGTCAATTCTGCAAAATTTACAGTTTCTACAGCGCTATGATGTCGCCAGGTTTTCCTTCTGTACATGAGCGGAGTTCCCGGATAAATGAATCTGAATTCAGTCTATTTTTCTTCATACGGGGACTTTAGGCATGAACATTTCATTCTATTTTTGTTTCGTTTTCATTCAGACGATATACACTCTATTCAACATGAACCAGATACCCAAAAGCTCACCGTGGTCCCATTCAAGCACCTGCACCGTACAATGCAAACTTTAGAAAAGTATATACTTAGGCCTATACCTGACACTGGTTCATAGCTCATGAAATATCGTATTTAGTCAGCGCGGTGAAGATACATGTACCATTCAATAAAGAATTCTTCATCGAGGACACTGGTTCAATTCTATACACAGGCATTTTTTATTAGCACTAGGAAACACCGGGGAGACAACAAATACAAGCAGCACGAAGACGTGACTCGGTTTGTTTACCGTACTGTTTCTACGATGTTTAACTGTCAGAGGACCGTAATGGAAACACTGGCGTAATTACCCGTTCAGCGTTAAGTCGTTGTCTCAGGGAATTTCATCACTGGATGTATCGTGACTGTATGTGACCCTACGTTTAAGGCACATTTTCGCGGGATCAAAATGAGGTATGTTTCATCTTTTACCGTAAGATGTACACATTTAATGAGCCGGTTACCTTTACCCGGCTCTAAATGCATTTACCTGGTAATTTACATTACCAACTAGAGTCTACAACGATGAGCCGATTGGACTGACAAACCATTCGGCTTGAGAGATATGTAAGTCAGACATTTACTATCGACTACTTAATTCATTTATTTACTTCAACATTTCTCAAGGTACTCCACACAGTTAACTTACGATGATACGTACATTTGTAGGTATATCTAACACATTTGGATCGTTACAGGGTAGCCTGCCGGTACCTCAGCAACAATACTAATAAATTATAATTTTGAATGAATGCTTGTATCGTTTATACTACACTCTTAAAATGAAAGTGTTGTATTTAACATTATAAATGTCCGAGGAGTGACAACATTATATAAAGTGTTATTGCAGCCCTCTTAGAAAAAAAAGAAGCAATACAACACTTTACAAGTGTTAAATTCAGCATTGTAAAGTGTTATATTGCTCCTGATCGAGCACTATAATGCTAAACATAACACTTTTTTCAACTTTCGGAGAGTGTACTCTTATAACACTCTATATAATAATGTCACTCCTCAGGCATTTATAATGTTATATATAACACTTTCATTTTAAGAGTGTACATACTACCGGCTGTACTCTTTAGCAAAACATGTCTTAGCTGAGTTAATAGATCGGAGGAGGGCATTCGTTCTTACCGAACATTCTTTCCTTTTACATGGCTAAACAGACTAAATATTAAACCTAATTCAGTTTGCCAATTTTGCATATTATTGGTCAATCGGTAGTTGATCAGTGGGCTGATTACCGTACAATCAAACTACCTTTCATCACCGAGGCCTCACATCACAGTCACGCCATACCCTCACAGAAAATAGCAGTACTAAAGTTTTGTCTATTACAATTGGTCATCAGTTAGTCTTCTAATGTGGAACTGATCAAGACTCAACGATAGGTAATCTTCTTCATAATCTTCATAGCTCATTGATATCATCTCGGACAAAATTTAATAAGGTCAAAATAGGTCATAACACACGGTGAGTGGGTGTGTCGACTTATCTCATGCCAAAACAAATTACTGAATTTAAAACCATACACACCTATATGCAATTATGGGCATTTAGAAATGAAAAGATATTTGAGAGGTGATGGATTATAAATGTCACTAAGAAATGGCGATACATGTACACTTAAGAATAATATATGCGGAGACAACCGTTGATATTTCATTCGCTCCAAATCGGACTACTAATCAGCATAAACAGGCCTTAAATTTCGTTGTACATTTTTTCTTCAGCCGTCTGCTTTCATTTCAGCGGACACATAATCGGTTAGTAGCCATCATCCCAAGTTTGATTCGTCTATCAAACCTTGGTATTTACAAATTTGCATTATGGTGGATGTTAATAGCTAGTCCCATGTTGCTAGAACCAACTTTTGCCCTGTAGGGGTAACGTGGCGTCCTAATAACGACAAGTCCTTTAACGTGTACCATTACAAACAACTGACGCTTATGTATTGCAGGCGTTATCTAGATATGATTTGGGGTGTTCGTTCAGAGGAAATTCAATCTCGAACAAAAGGAACCGGGTCATTCTGTGTGATTTGACGTTCACTCTGACGATCTTAAAGCTCTTTGTAAACACTTCGATCGTACTTTGTTAGTGTACAGTGTATAGGCTAATGTACATGGGCTACTTCACGAACATCCAATTGATCCGCAACAGAGCGGAACCATGTGGTTTGGACATATTTCTGTTGTATTTCTTTCGATTGCCGGTATTTGAAACTCATCTCTCAACATGGCAGTGTGACTAACGTCACAGGACCTACGAAGTAGGGTAGTCATTAGGACTCCGCCGCGCACTGAACTCTTGGAAATCCCCCTCCCCCAAGTTGAAATTATGCCTATATTAAGATGGGCAGATCCCAAGTCAGAATCACCAGTGAGTTTCATAAAAAAAAATAAAAAAAATAACCAGAAATTTTCATCACAAGTCGGACAGCTCAGAACTTGCTGGTAATAGTCCCCTAATGCATCCTCATGCCAAAAATCAAGGTTCTAATGTCAACTGTCCTCCTCATTTTGCCGACGAAAGGATTCGGATGGACTGACTGACTCACTCACTTATTACCTGACAATTTGCAAATGAGAGCCTACTTCGTAGGAACATGGGAATGTGACTAACATCACAGGACCTGCGAAGTAGGGTTTGATATGATCTAAGTTTGTACCTTGACCTAACACTGACCATTAGCTTTTCCGGCTTGTTTTTGCCAATTACGAGGATTATAGGTCACCTAATTAGGTCAAATCTTCATCAAAATTAGGTCAGCTCAGAACTTGCTGGTAACAGTCCCCTACTGCACGTTCTTGCCAGAAATCAAGGTTCTAATGTCAACGGTTCTCCTTATTTTGCCAGAGAAAGGATTCGAATGGACTCACTGATTTACTCACTCATTACCAGACAATTTGCAAATGAGCGCCTACTTCGTAGGAAAAGCATCAAATATCAGCAGATATTCAGCTGGCCTGTCGGGTATTCGATGGTATATGTAGAAGTAAACATATACATGAGTAGTGTGACTAACGTCACAGGACCTACGAAGTAGGATGAGAAAGATGACTTGGAGTCCAAGCGTAATGTTATAAGTCACCTAGATGGCTTGGGGGTCCAAACGTAATGTTAGAGGTCACCTAAGTAGGTCAAATTTTCATCACAAGTAGGTCAGCTTAGAACTTGCTGGTAACAGTCCCCTAATGCACGTTCATGCCAAAAATAAAGGTTATAATGTCAACGGTTCTCCTTATTTTGCCGACGAAAGGATTCGGATGGACTCACTGACTACCGGACAAATTGCAATGAGAGCCGTAGGAACATGAGTAGTGTGACTGACGCCACAGGACCTACGAAGTAGGGTTTGATAAGATTTAAATGTGTACCTTGACCTAAGACTGACCATTCCCATGGTCGTTGGAGGCAGTGAAACATGTTTTTGCCAATTTCGAGGTTTCTAGGTCAACTAAATAGGTCAAAAATTGGGTCAGAAAGTAGGTCACATTGACTATGACCCAACTAGGTCAGGTCACACTGACATTGACCTAACATAGTAGTGTGACTAACGCCACAGGACCTACGAAGTAGGTCTTAGGAGGCATCAGGATATGCTTTTGCAAATTTCGAGGTTTACAGGTAACATAAGCAGCCTCAACAAAAGTAGGTCAGCTCAGAACTTGCTGGTAACAGTCCCTTAATGCATGTTCATGCCAACAATCAAGGTTCTAATATCAACGGTTCTCCTTATTTTGCCGACGAAAGGATTTGGATGAACTCACTCACTCATTACCGGACAATTTGCAAATGAGAGCCTACTTCGTAGGAATTAAGCACATTGTCATGGGCTTAGGTGGCATTAAGATATGTTTTTTCCAATTTCGAGGTTTATAGGTCACCTTATTTCGAGGTTTTTAGGCCACCTAATTAGGTCAGAAATTGGGCCAGAAAGTAGGTCACATTGACCTTCACCCAATTAGGTCATGTCACACTGACATTGACCCAATTAAGCGCATTTCCATGGTCTTAGGAGGCATTAGAACATGTTTTTGTCAATTTCGAGGTTTATAGGTCACCTAAGTAGGTAAAATTTTCATCAAGCGTAGATCAGCTCAGAACTTGCTGGTAACAGTCCCCCAATGCACGTTCATGCCAAAAATCAAGGTTCTAATTTCAACGGTTCTCTTTATTTTGCCGGAAAAAGGATTCGGATGGACTAACTCACTCATTACCGGACAATTTGCAAATGAGAGCCTACTTCGTAGGAATATTCAGTAAATATAGTTGAGAGGGGCTCTATGCAGAGATGGTCTATAAAATGATAAAATGGTGGAAAATGGCCAAGATTGGCTTCTTGTAGAATGGACCGAAGCACGCCACTCTCCTACATCCGCTGTTGGAAAATAATGGATTTATTTAAGTTTCTTTTAACATCTTTACACCAAAGATTCCAACTACTTGATTAAATTGTAACGCATTTTACAACTTTATTTCAAAGCTTTGTGTCATTTATTAGCATTCAATGCGTCTCGGAATTTACTACGCGATCGAGGCCATCATTAAAAATATTATAATGTGGGTCGATAGGTAAGCAACTTTTCTCTCTTGACTCGACTTATCATTTCAGAAATATTTGATGATAAGCCTCTAAATTGATATTGATTCCTTGAAAAAAGACACTAATCATTACTAATAAACTAGATCAGAAAACTTTGTCGTTCAAATCTAAATGCTTGGAAACATACTACGGGATCACTTGACTGGCAATTTACGAGAGGCTCGACCCCGTGCATACCGGTTTCGTGATTGGTTTTAGGCCTCATTACCAGGTTCATTAACATATGGTCTGCTGAATTAATGGCTAAACCATATTTTGCAAAAGTAGAGAACCGCTGCCACACCAGTCTGCCAATCAGTAAGAATTGGACAGTTACGTACATATTCGTTCAAACATTCACTGAAATTGAGAACAGCGCCATATGACAACAGGAAACAGGAAGTTTCAAAGAGTATGCTCATCAGTTTCGGTTATTTTACATTGTCTGCCACATTAGACCCAACAGACGAAAACAACTGCGTCATAGGCGTAATATTGGCGAAGGAAGTGAATGAAAATGGAAGTCGAAATCTGGTATTTATGGTGTTCTATTTGGGCCAAGTTTGCGTCGCGTGGCGACTTTTAGAAACTTGCCACTCGCCACGCGCCGTGGACCTCTCCGGCGCGCGGCGACTGGCGACTTTCTGCTATCTCTTAACCTGCAAAAACTCGCCAGTCGCCACCCGCCGTAAAACACGGCGAGTTTCGCTCTATCTCTTAACCTGGAAAAACTCGCCGCGCGCCACTCGCCGGATGAACCACGGCGCGCGGCGACTGGCGACTTTTGACTTCTGGAATTCTCAGGACTTTTTCTCAAGTGCGCATGCCCGGGGAGCATCAATTATCGGAATATTTTGTTCGAAACATGCTGTCATTCAATTTAATTTTAAATCTCTTCCTCGTGCATAAATATACATAATTTCTAATGAATGAACTCTCCATCTACATCTGATGCTATGTAACTAATTTTGAAGATGTAAGCTATCTGTAATAATTAATATAGTTGTTTTTTGAAACAAGTTCTTTTTAATGCAATAAGCATATAGGGCAATCTAATTTTGTCAAATGTGCAAATATTTTGTTATTAAAATACTTGTTATCCGTTTCTGTGCAGAACTTGCATACTCTCGTTATTATCTGCTGGTATATTTTCAAAAGTTAACACCAAGACAACAGTTTCAATCGGATTTTTTCATTCGTTTTATATAAGTGCCTATATATGTTTATAAAATATTTTTCGTTTTCAATTCAGAATGAATCGCTTTGAAATTGTTCCTTATTTAAAATACATGGTAGTGTGACTAACGTCACAGGACCTACGAAGTAGGGTTTGATATGATTTAAGTGTGTACTCGAGAGATGACTTGGGGGCCCTAATATGTAATATGCCGTATCAGGGAACCCTCAAAAGTCACAGTGAAACATACAGGCAAGGGTTCCCGATGGGCATGACAGTGCACTCGCTGAGCCATAAATAAATAATAAAAAAATAATTATAAATCAAATTTTCATTAGAATTCGGTCAGCTCAGAACTTGCTCGTAACAATGCCCCAATGCACGTTCATGCCAAATATCAAGGTTCTAATGTCAACGGTTCTCCTTATTTTGCCGACGAAAGGATTCGGATGGACTCACTCACTCATTACCGGACAATTTGCAAATGGTAGCCTACTTCGTAGGAACAATAAAGAACTCGACGCGGGAATTTTGTTTTACAAGATAAAAGCAACGTCAACTAATATGCTGTATGAAATATTAAAAAAGCGAATAGAGCGTCATCGTCATATTGATTAAAAAAGTAAGAAAAAATGCTTACATTTTCTTTGGACGATTGAATTTCTCTCTTCGTAAGTTTTATGTGAAAGAGTCGGGCGATATCTTTGTATAAGAGATCCTTTATTGCTGTTTTAATCCCTAGAGCGGCTCTTTGTTGGGTTGATATTTCCTGTATCATAAACCCTACAAAATATCAAGACCCTATTTTTAAAGATGAAAAGACGTATTTCTTTCAACAGTTTCCATATTTTTTGTTACTTCCTCAAATTCTATGAGATCGCGTATGTGATTTATGATATTTCAACTGCATAATTGATGCTCCCCGGGCATGCGCACTTGAGAAAAAGTCCTGAGAATTCCAGAAGTCAAAAGTCGCCAGTCGCCGCGCGCCGTGGTTTGTCCGGCGAGTGGCGCGCGGCGAGTTTTTCCAGTTTAAGAGATAGAGCGAAACTCGCCGTGTTTTACAGCGCGTGGCGACTGGCGAGTTTTTACAGGTTAAGAGATAGCAGAAAGTCGCCAGTCGCCGCGCGCCGGAGATGTCCACGGCGCGTGGCGAGTGGCGAGTTTCACTACAGTCAAAAGTCGCCAGACGCCGTGCGCCGTGGTTCATCCGGCGAGTGGCGCGCGGCGAGTTTTTCCAGGTTAAGAGATAGAGCGAAACTCGCCGTGTTTTACGGCGGGTGGCGACTGGCGAGTTTTTGCAGGTTAAGAGATAGCAGAAAGTCGCCAGTCGCCGCGCGCCGGAGATGTCCACGGCGCGTGGCGAGTGGCGAGTTTCACTACAGTCAAAAGTCGCCAGTCTCCGTGCGCCGTGGTTCATCCGGCGAGTGGCGCGCGGCGAGTTTTTCCAGGTTAAGAGATAGAGCGAAACTCGCCGTGTTTTACGGCGGGTGGCGAGTGGCGAGTTTCTAAAAGTCGCCACGCGACGCAAACTTGGCCCAAATAGAACACCATAGGTAGTGGATATTGGCAAACAACTTGTGCTAATGCAGCACTGCGAGAAAGTAGAAAAAGCGGTCGGAAATTCGCGGTACAACTTCATTTGACGTACGCAAAACAAATTCGTTACGTTTTAGCTACGTACACATGTATACGATTATCCGATAACGACAATGCGGCAACAACAATACGGCAACGGCAAAAAAATCCATGGTAGGAAACTGAATTGGTCCGTACACATGAATGCGTAACGATTACGACAGTGCGATAAGACTATCCGGCAATGCGATACGATTATCCGTCTATTATTGGAATCGGTTCTGGATCGATTTTTTGCCGTTGTCGGACATAAGTCGTGCGTTTTTATGACGTCACAGCAGCAACACACGCGCTTTTTATGTCGTCGTCGTCCATTGCGGTAAGAAATGTTCTCATATCGCATCCGCTTTTATACTTATAGCCGTGGTCATGTGTACACCAAAAACGCATTACCGTTGTCGTCGCCGTTGCCGTAATGTCCTTGCCACATTGACGTTATTGGATAATCGTATACATGTGTACGTAGCTTAAGTCGTGCGGTTTTATGATATGGTAAAGTCGTCGTCGTCCATTGCGGTAAGAAATGTTCTCATGTCGCATCCGCTTTTATACTTATAGCCGTAGTCATGTGTACACCAAAAACGCATTACCGTTGTCGTTGCCGTTGCCGTATTGTCGTTGCCGCATTGTCGTTATCGGATAATCGTATACATGTGTACGTAGCTTTAGTTGTACCATGGAGTTAAATATAGATGGAGAAACAACTCCGCCAGCCGCGGGTTGCTGACCCGTGAGGTCGCCCGCAGAGCTATTGTATTCTGAATGGCTGTCAGTCACGATCTGTCCGTTTGATGTGCAATGTATGATTCCGCCGACCGAGTCGTTGGTTCTTATTCGCCGCAGAAAAACATCAACGGAAGTTGAAATTAAAAATGCGCAGTAGTTCTACGTAAAAATAACGATGCATTAATTATGCGCAACACAACTATTAGGCAATTTGAAATCATACTGAATATGAGCATATTTCATTGATCAGAATATGACCATTCATAGCTTAGTTACAGGACTTTGGAATTATACTGTCGTTTTGTATATTTTATCGTTTTTCTACAATTTCCGCATATCTCAACAAGACAAAAATTTGCAGGGAACTTGGTATAAGTACAGCGAATGTGGAAACGAATAGCTCATGAGGGACCGGTTGCACTAGCGAATAAAATAAACGATAGCAAATTTTTCAAAAACCCCATTTAAAATACATGGGCAATTTTGCCACGAACAGAAAATACATCATATTCACTGCCGAATTAACAGAATTTCCGCATTTCAAAAATGACACATTTTGTGCTTACGTTCAAGATCAAATAAAACAGTACATATCAGTCTTTACCATTTTAGGGACCGGAAGCCTGAATTTGGATAAAATGCAATATTGTAAACACTAGATTGGCCTTTTTTCGCATTTGCGCTGCCTCAAAGCTATTAACTAATGAGTCAGCCATGGCCGTTTTACCCCCTGCGTGCTAATCGTTAATTGATCTTCAGTACGTGTGTATTGAAGATCCCTTCTGGCCCGATGGGGTTCTTGACGGGCATCGGTATTAAAGCTATTATATAGGCTGACGAATATCAACAGTTCATTTTATTCTAATTACGTTATACCATGGAGTTAAATAAGACTTATTTAACTCCATGGTTATACTAAATTAAAAAAGCTTGAGATCAAGTAAGCATATTATGCTAAAATAAACAATCTCGTTAACGAAAACGAGGAACGGTAAGCGCAACAGTACAATTCACACTGGTGGTTCCCTGGTGAGTAAAAATAAATTTCTACCCAAATTTCTACCCTCTCTATCACAAATGAATATGGTCTCTATATTGAAGTATTGAAGATTTTTTCTATTCATGGAAAAATTTAAATTCCTAATATAATTTATAATAGAATCGATGTAAGTGATGTGCCTATCACTGTTGAGTCAAAATGGTCTCTCTTTCCCTCCATAGTCAAACTCAACACTCCCCGGTGGCGTGCACAGCGGGCGGCTAAGTACCAATTCACATTTCCAATACACTCAACTTATAATAGCTTTGATGACGTCGATGGGGCGCATGCGCGGAAATCCGACAACTGCCGAACATGACCGAACCTGCTTTAATCCCCCAAGTACACACATGCTAATCCGACGAATCCCTGCTGTGGCGGAATCGTACATTGAACACTTTGATCTGGCGGAGTTGTTTCTCCATCTATATTTAACTCCATGGTTGTACTAACGCTATTTTCTATTGCCTATTTTACATACACGGTCGACGAAACTTTCATGTTGAAAACTTGACTTTTTTAGCTTCTTTCTTTTCAGTGATACAATACATTCAAATCATCGAAATACCGGTACTCAGAAAATTGTACAGGTATTTGAATTATGACTTCAAATTATAAACCTGGTTATGTCCAAATACCCTGGACCTAACATCTTTTTGCCTCCGGCTTAGTCGGCCGCGAGGCATTGTTTTCTCTGTCCATCTGTCTGTCACAACTATTGTATAATCAACTATAGTGCTAAAGTTTTGACCATGTTCCTGAAACTCAGCAGGCTTATTTAACATGCTTCGAAAATGGGCACTTGCTATTTGTGAGATGAAATAATATTATTTCACGCCGATCACGGAGGGGATATAGAATTAGAGTCTGTCTGTGTGTGTGCGTGTGGGCCTCACAAATTCTTGGTAGCACGATAACTTCCAGAGCATTCAGACATTTCACTGAAATGAAATTCGCAAATGTTCACTGAAAATATATTGGGCAAATATCTTTCACGCTATTGCTATCGAGGTCATTGGGACAAAGGTCAAGGTCACAGCATCCTGAAACTGAATCTTAACATTATCTGGTCTGTATCTTGAGTTATGGTTCAGTGAACATCTTTACAGGTGTGTAAAATTCATATGATTTTAAGGAGACCTGTTTATTTTTTAGGTTAAAGGTCAAGGCCATAGCTCTCCAAAAATGAGAATAGCTCGTCTGTACTATATCTTGATATATATTCACAAAAATTCTCAAAGCGTTACAGATTTGTTACTGATATAAATCCCAAGACGCTTATGATTATCATCCCCCCAGTTGGATATGGAATCGCTGTCTCTCTTTGAGTGTGTGTAGCACAAATACTTGATAGCAGCACAACTTAGAAATCGTTAGGTCAATCCACTTCGAACTTTTGCAGAAGATAAATTGAGCAAATAGCCATCACGCTACCAATAACAAGATCAATAAGTCAAAGGTCAAGGTCACAGCACCTTTTCTCTAAAAACTCTTAAGGCTATGATTCATCAAACATCTCGAAACTTTACAGGTGCGTTTCCATGGGATTCCAAATAGACCTATTTGTTTTGAAGTCAAAGGTCAAGGTCATTTGCGTCCAAAATGGCCAGATAGCTATTATTAAATAAACTTGTAAAAACTTCACAGCTGTGTTGCCAATTTGATTTCGAAGTATTCAGCGTATATAATCTCGAGCGTCGTCTTGCAAAACTCGACGCGCGACGCGAAAAGTCGACATCGACTTGCAAAGCTGCAGGATTCAGCGTGCAAAACTCGACGCCGACGCGAAAACTCGACGCGCGACGCGAAAACTCGACGTCGGGTTTTGAAGCGCGACGTCGACCTCTTCGTCGCGCGTCGAGTATTACAACGTCGCCTTGAAAACAAGTCGGCTTAATATGGAAAGTCGACTTGCTGCGACAGAACACGGCAAGTCGACTTTTGGTATGTCGACTTGCCGAGATATAAGGCAAAGAAACGGGGCAAGTCGACATGTTGTAATGTTGTAAAGTCGACGACAAGTCGCAAATTTTCTCACCAACTGATGACCCGAATCCGGTTCCATAGTACGACTACCTCTCAACATTGTGAAAGTCGACGCTCGACGAAGAAATCGACGTCGCGTTTCGAAAGTCAACGTCGACATTTTCCGTCGCGCGTCGAGTTTCAAAAAGTCGACGAGCGGTGGAAAATCGCGTCGCGCGTCGACTTTTGGTTTACAAAAGTGCGCACGTCATTATTATAAGGTTCACAGCTGCGATTTCCGATTCTTGTAGATCCTGACCGGTGTTGGTAATTTGGTGAAAACTTACTGTAACAGAGCAAGAATGACAAGATATTCAGCATACATAGAGACTATGTACCACAAAATATATTTGTTTCGCTGTCAGATATGTTATATTGCTGATTAATTTTCGAACACTGGTACCTGTATTCCACAAAATGCATACCCGTCCATCGAGAGGACAATAACGCATCTATTAGCTTGTCACTGTGTTAATATTTCGCCGGACTAATACGTACATTAAATTCAAGTTTCCAATAATGAACCAAAAGCGTATGTAAGTATGATTTTTGCATGAGTAACATTAACGACTGGAAAATAGAGGGAAAATAATTGATGGCTTGTGTAGCTTAATGGAACTGTCAGATCTTACAGTTGGAGACATTCTGATGAATGTCGCTGGATAAAACGTGCCACGTTGCATTTTATCTCGAATCACACAACTATGGTGTTCTATTTGTGCCAATTTGATCTCGCGCGTCGACTCGCAAAAGTCGACGCACGACGCGCGACGCGGAAAGTCGACGTCGTGTTTTGAAACGCGACGTCGCCCTTTCCGTCGCGCGTCCCGCGTCGACTTTTACAATGTTAAAGAGATAGGCCAAAACTCAACGTCGTGTTTCAAAAGTCGACGCCGACTTTTGCCCTATCTCTTAACATTGTAAACGTCGACTTTTTCCGTCGCGCGTCGCGCGTCGAGTTTTGATTCTTCAAAAAGGCGACGCACGACGCGCGACGCGAAAAGTCGACGTCGCGTTTTGAAAGGCGACGTCGCCCTCTCCGTCGCGCGTCGACTTTTACAATGCTAAGAGATAGGCCAAAAGGCGACGTCGACTTTTGAAACACGACGTTGAGTTTTGGCCTATCTCTTTAACATTGTAAAAGTCGACGCGCGACGGAAAGGGCGACGTCGCGTTTCAAAACACGACGTCGACTTTTCGCGTCGCGCGTCGTGCGTCGACTTTTGCAAGTCGACGCGCGAGATCAAATTGGCACAAATAGAACACCATACACAACCCTTTTTAATAGTAAGGCTTTGTTTTCTGTCATTTTAGACGAGTGAATATTTGCTGTCAAAGTAAAGATGCGGTGTGAGGTCATGCACTTAGATTTTACTTTCGTTTTCGGCCGGAAAACAGAGCTGTGTATCTGTTGTTTTCGCGTCGATTTTTGCAAGTCGACGCGCGAGATTAACTTGGCTAAAATAGAACACCATACAATAGGTTAAAAGTCAAATCACATCACCCTAAAACTGAATCTAGTGGGTCTGGTCTGTTTCTCGGGTTAAAGTTCTCTGGAAGGTACATTGCCCATGTGAGTCTATTGAAGTCCATTAATTTGTGTTTTGGGGATTCTTAGACATTGACTCTTATGCATGGGTGCATTGCAGGAAACGTGAAAATATATTTCATACATTTGTGTCTGTCCTCAGAAATGCTTACACTGGAATAATATGATCTATAAACAAAAAAATGGGCCAAAAGTAATTCCGTGTCGCAGTTTTTAATAACCACTTTCATCAATTTGACACTTTACTTAACGAACGTCGAGTATAATTTAGCCCAGACGTTCAGGATTTCAATAAAACGTCATCTGTAATGAAAAACATTCGAGTGTTGATGGAATATGTATGTAACCAACACGTTTTCATATATGGTGGTTACTTCACTGTAATATTCCAATGTCACGTAGAATTTTTTTTTATTTCTACCTTTTTTCTCTCATCCTACAGCTCTTACTCAGATAGCACGCTAACGTTTATTAAGTTGATTAAATGTTTTCATCATCCTGGAAACAACGTCAGAAGAAAACGCCATATCAACGTCATTTTGCTCATAGAAATGATTATTTTCATTCAACAACGTTTTGTCAACGTTAAAATTACTTCAGCTAACGTTACTCGACGTTTAAAGTCAATTAAACATTGTATAAACATTGAATTAATTTCAATAAAAAAATCGATTGAACATGCTGAGTTAATCAGTGAAACACCTGCTTTGAAACAGGTATGGCAGTTAGCTCAAACAGTTGCCAGAGAAAGAGGACGATTTAGCATAACAAATGAATACCTGTAGACAAAAAGGCCTTTTTTGCTAACAACAAACACTTTTATTTCAATTTAAATATACATGGAGCACGTCCACTTCGCCGAGGGTGTCCACATGTTGTGATTATCTCTTAATCGCCACATAAAATCATACATGAAATGTTAATGATAACGAAGTAACAGAAGACACTCGATGCGAATTTCAGATTCGCAATAAATCTTATGGATAATATTTTGAGTAGTGATATGTTTTGTGGACGTCAGTTGATTTACGGGTTGCTTTCCAATGTTGATTAAGCGTTCACGAGTCAATGCTAAAGTGATATGATGGTATCAACTGCATTTCAACGTTCAACGTTTCTACGTGAAAATTATCAAAAGATCTGGCGGTATCATCGATGCCCAAGTATTGTCACGAACGCTTACTAACGCTAATCATTTTAAACCAGTTTCAGCGTTGTTGTGTTATCTGGGTAGTAGTAGTGTTAGAGATACGACATTTCCTAACTGATGTTTCCACGGAGACGAGTAGGGCTTCAGAAGAGATGAAAACATGAGCAGCCTACCTTTTAATTATGTCACGCTGGTATTACGACAGATCTAGCGAAGTTCTGACATGGCGTTTTGTATGCTCAAGCCAAGAGACGTCGATCAAGATGTGTTACGCACACGAGACGATATGTCAAAACTTATGACAAGGTAGCCAAGTTGACATGGCTTCGTTCGTTCCTTTACTACGCCATGATGCGTCTCGATGAACTTACACGCACACTCCGGGATCACACGGCTCCGTGGGTCGTTCGGCTCTATCCGGCAATAAAACAAACCCCCCGCCCCGCCCCCCCTCCAGCTCTCTGTCCATTTGTTTTATCGAGTTCGGCAAAGAGTTTGATTGCCGTGAAGAGCTTATCCGTCTGTAATCAGTCTTCAAACATCAACGGTCGGTTGAATTCTCCGCCATTATATTCGTACGTGTCACGTGATCAGCATCGTATCGTGCGCACATGACCGGCCGTACGAATATAATGGCGGGGAATTCAACCGACCGTTGATGTTGATGACTGATTGCAGACGAATGAGCTCTTCACGGCAATCAAACTCGTTGCTGAACTCGATCAAACAAATGGACAGAGAGCTGGGAGGGGTTGTTTTATTGCCAGATAGAGCCGAACGACCCACGGAGCCGTGTGATCGCGGAGTGTACATGTAAGTTCATTGAGAGGCACATGGCGTAGTAAAGGAACGAACGAAGCCATGTCAACTTGGCTAATGACAAGGCTATGACTGATCGCTCAATCCAGGCCATTCTTGGTGCTTAGAATGAAATGCTATTTTCATATCATTAAAGCTTGTTTCCTCTCTCTCTCTTTACTATAGATTTGCCTTCCGGATTGGTTTCATTATTGCTGGCTGCTTGTTGTTGTTGTTAAGTGCTCTTTATCAACATCTTCGAGGATTTGACGACTCCAACACGACACTGAACGACGGTCCGGGTATATTCAAGTTTCCTAAGGCTATCTTACAATGGGTAAAACGGGCGAACGTCACGCAATCCTCTCACGCTGAAGCGACTGTCCTTCGCAAATGTTCCGAAAAGAAACATTTTGCTTTCCTCAAAGTTCCTAAGGCAGGAAGCAGCACGGTGCAAAATATTTTCTACAGATATGGAACCTTACGTTGGCTTTCGTTTGCACTCCCGGTTTACGCCAATTACATCAGTCACACGGACAAAATACGGCCACACGCGTTAATCCCTCCGCATCAGGGCGAAAAATACGACATCATGTGTAACCACGTGATGTACAATCGGACCATTTTCTCAAAGCTGATGCACGATGACGCGCTGTATATCGGAATTGCAAGAGAACCTCTGCCGCAGTTGGAAAGTTATATCTATTATTATCACTACCAATCTATTACAGAGGATGATAAGTTAACGGAATATTTAAAGAACTCTGACCAATATATCAAGAGTAAGAATGTGATACCAAACCCTCAAACGGATTACTATGGACTCCCGCCACTAGAGAGAAATAACCCAAGCTCAATCAAGCAGTTCATATCCAAGATTGACAAAGAATTCGATTTCATCATAATACTGGAACGTTTTGATGAATCTATGTTGTTGTTGAAGCGCCGACTCTGTTGGACTTTAACAGATGTACTCTACGTTCGCAAGAATACAAATTTCGCCAATCCCAGGCAAGCACGAAGCCATACACAAAAGACTAAACACAAATATTTAGCACTAGCCGAATACTATTTCTACGACCATTTTCAGCTGAAGCTCATAAAAGAAATCGTTAAAGAGGGCATTGACTTTCAAAACGAACTTGATTACTATAGGGGTATTTTGCGATCTGTAAATAGTTTTTGCCTCGATCAGACGCGGCAGTGGGGAGATAAATTCTTCATACCGGCTTCGGCGTGGAATGGCGCGACGAATATCTCCGCGGCAGTTTGCTACCTTATGATGCTTCCAGAACTGAAATTGCAGGAATTAGTGGGGAGGAGACAATATGGCGACCAAAGATGGAAAACTGTACATCAGACTATGAGATACAACAACCGGGAGAGGATAGTGAATGTAATTTTACCAAACGGAGTCACCGTTAAAAGGAAATACTTCAACGCGAAACTACAAAACAGAGGCGCGGGAGAGTCATAGTACCGTGTAGTGGACAAAACATAACACTGAGCACAAGTATGCCTTGGCTGAACAATGGACAACTGTATATCTGTACAATATTATTGTCAAGAATAAATATGTGGGAGTGTTAGGAAATTTAGAATAAATATAGATTCATCTCCCTTATTCACAGTAGCGCTGTTGTCACTGTTGACTCGCTAACTACTCCAGTTTGGATGTTTTCAATTACCTTCTTTATTTGACATTTTATTTAGGCACCTTTATTTTCCTAATTATATGGCAATCTCTTGTTCATGAATATCAAAATCATTGAACAGAGAATGCCACGATATGTAAGAGTATTTCCCTGTCATATAACGATCAGATGCATCGTTCAAATCGTGAACAACGCAGTTCTGCTGAATGATTGGATATTGATTGGAGAGTGTGTTAACATCTGAAGGAATTTCTGTCTTTTTCCAGATTTAATCGACATTATACCTGCATTGGAATTCTATAACCAATGAACCATTATGCAAACTTCCGGGAAGTTCATTACGAACCAAAATCGTAGGACAGAGAATGTGGGGATTGAGTAGCGAGCGATCTGATCAATTCCCCACATTGTAAATGGTGGTTGCAAGAGAAATTATCCACTATCACGACACTAGGTTCATGCCCAACTAAATTTCCATGTCTGCCCCTTCAAATTCCCAACATGTAAGGGAGATATTGTACGGCACTCTGCTCTAAACCTTTCCCACTCATACACTGTAGGGATATTATGGGGCACCCCACCCCGGAACTTCCTTATTACCGCCCCACAAGTTCCCCACATGTAGGAATATGACGCGGACATTCCCAGTCCTCGGAGGTAAGAATGAATGCTCCTCGATATTTCCCACACGTAGGAATGTTGCGGGGCATCTTGCTCCATTTTGAAATGCTTGGTTCCTCAGAGCAAGTCAGATATGGGGATATTACGGGGTAGGGTGTCCCACACTTCCATTTTGAAATGATTGCTTCCTCAGAGTAAGTCAGATATGGGGAAGTTACGGGGCAGGGTATCCCACACTTCCATTTTGAAATGATTGCTTTCTCAGAGTAAGTCAGTTATGGGGAAGTTACGGGGCAGGGTGTCCCACACTTCCATCTTGAATGATTGCTTCCTCAGAGTAAGTCAGATATGGGGAAGTTACGGGGCAGGGTATCCCACACTTCCATTTTGAAAGGATTGCTTCAACTAGCTGGAATAGACGTTTCGTTATGGGGATGGCATGGGGCAGTGTCCAACAACAATAACCCTCATGTGGGGAACTGCTGCAGTGGTAATTTCAATTATGGCCCCGTAAAACCTTCGTGGACGGCGGCTGACTAATGGATGTCGGATCGGATGCCTGTATCCATGAAAGGGAATCTTGCATACTCATGTCACGCATCTGAAGGAGACTAACTGAAAATGAGAAAACACAGGCATAAATCAGGATGTCGAAGTTACGTTATTTTAGTCTTAAACCAAAATATTGGCATATGTGAACGTGCGTTTGGGCCGTGTACCACTTTGAATAAATGTTAGTTCTTAGACAATAGAGTGCAAAATATTACTGAAATTCCACGAAACCCCACTCATAGTGATATAATTGGGCTTTTCCTGAAAAAACTAAGTCTTGACGTCAGACCCCGGTCTCCCAATTCCCTTGATCAGACTCATAAAGAGTATCTGAATTGGCCGCAAAATCGAGCCTTTGTGTCATAAGGATATTCACACTGGGAAATAGAAGCAGTTGGAAGCTATGTTTCTGACGGAATCAGACTAACGTTCGAGGCCAAACACAGCATACTGAAGAACGAAAAATGGCCATCTGCACTGACGTTCCCATGATTTTGCATATAGTAATGATTGGACATGCCAGATATTATACTATTCGAACTGCAATGCAGATAGACTGTCAACGAAAGCTTCCGAAAAAAAAAGAGAGAATATCATTCCAATAGTCAGAGAAGAATATCCAAAGAATTCGGCAGAAGTTACGCAACAGTCATGATCAATCAAAGTTTGAAAATTGGAAAGATCTGTCAACTATTCTGGCCGAGACTGTATTTTCGCCTCTTTCAGTTCGAAGCCACCACACCAAGGAAGTCAAAATTTCTCATGGTAATTCGAAGTTACAGTCTATATTTTATTCCCTATGGAAATCGATAGATCAGCAACCGAGATGGCCATCTCGTATTCATGTAAACGTTTTGACATTTTCAACGATCACGTTGGCCGAAAGCCCTGAATCAATCTGTCCATGTAAAACATAGCATGCATAATCGATGAGCGGGTGGGTGTCCGCTAAACTTTGTTGAGGGAGATACCTCCGTGGAACAATATGGAGGTCGATCATCCAATCAGAATGAGCATGCACTGTAAACTTAGGCGTTAACTCACTGAACGCCTAAATTGTAACACTTATTGAACGCCTAATTGTGTTAACATCCATGTTCAATTTTGAATCAAACCATTAACGCAGGTATTCAATTTCAGAACGCTTTATTGAACAATTTTAACACGCGTGTTGAAGCTGTGAACACCTATGTTAGAGTTTAGAATGCTATTGTTCAAACTTTGAATACGCGTGTTAAAGTTGCACTTTCAGATCGCTTCAACTGTCTCACAGAAATGGCTCATAAACACTCCCGGAAGATCCTCTGTGAATATACATGGCAGCAATGGACCAATAAAATTGAGCCAATTCCGACATAATAGTGGTCCTTTTGATGAAAGAAGCTACAGCATCATACGCCATAATGTATTCGTGTTCACTGGCACAAAGGTCAATAATGCCGTGTACGATCAAAGAGGAGTGTGTTTTTCATCATTCGGCAATTTCACTGGTCATCGGTAATAAACGATGCAAACATGGACCGCCTGTTATTACTTTATGTGGCATCAATGACCTTTCTCAACTCTCAACACGAGTGCATTAGGACGTCTCCCTACGTAATTGAGCCCCGGTACAGTCTGCCCGAGATTGACCACGTAGCTGTCTTAGCAAGTGAAGGCGCCTTCAGTCAGGGTCTATGTCTTGAAAGGGGATACGAGAAAGAAAATGCGTTGAAACTACCCAGTAGATAGCCATGTTTTATGTTTTTATTATGGTATAACAAAATACGAATTTCAGTCTTACATGTACATGTAGGCAAATATAAGTACGAATAAATTATTAAATGCGACTCCAAATGACTAGCCTCGTTCCATGGCTTCCGAATTGGACCGCTGTGTTTCTTTTATACACTGTATGCACACATACGCGTGAGTGGGATACAGTTCAGTGGGATACCCTTCAGTGAGATAACAAAGTGAAGTATTGTAAATCGTTAACATAACAGATACATGTTTGCGCATTTAACACATTCAGTTGAAGAGAAGAGACTTCTTATATATAAATGCACGATTCAATAGACGGATTCCATTTCGATAATTACATTCAATAACGCCCATCTACGAAAAATTTGTCAGCAATATTGAAAACCAATTTGTATCATTGAGCATTTTAAGTACAACAAGAGCAAATATTGGCTTCAATATACGCCCGCATATTTAACCAGATTTCAGTTTTGGAACGCAACACATATCAGCATTACCTTGTTTGAGAATTCGAGCGTATAGAAAGTATAAATGCTGGGAAAATGAGAGTCGTTTCTTCGGGTTTTAAAATGTCTGAATGAATCCCGGAAACATTTTCTCAAGTGATTTGGGTTGTACCAAACGAATACCCATATTTGTGTTAATACTCCAATGTTGTAAGCACTATATGCTATATTGAAAACATATATAACAAGCTTATCAGTTTACAACAATTACCGGTGTTGAACAACGACATTGCATTAAACCACAGTTTGTAAATTACGAACAAGGGACATTGAAGAAAAACGACCGGGAATGCAGAAAAAACATTCCAAGCGAATAAAAAATTACAAACGAGCAAACTGACATAATTATTTAGTTTGATTGTCACAATCAGAAAATTGACAAATTGAAAAAATGTGGTATTCCTCATTCTTATCAAGCATAGATTGCAAGCCATAGGAGCAAGCGATATAGCAATCTTAATAAATTAGCAAACTATACACGCTTCTCTTTAGTATACGTCGCTATAGGACCTTAGATTCTCGGATTCAGGTCGCAACTCGGTCGTGGTCATGTCTCATGAATATTTAGTGTATTAAACGGACCAATCACACAGCCGGTAAACTTCGCGCCGCTGAAACGGCATTATGATTGGTCAATTACACGAGGTCACTGTACGTGACCCTTCATTCAGGAACCTACGATCATATAG
Source organism: Hanleya hanleyi (assembly GCA_036873755.1). Lineage (NCBI taxonomy): Eukaryota > Metazoa > Mollusca > Polyplacophora > Lepidopleurida > Hanleyidae > Hanleya > Hanleya hanleyi. The sequence continues at coordinate 6,756 of JAVTVY010003378.1, read as the reverse complement.
TCACATATACAATGGGGAGCCGCTATGGTTCTATAATTCATTCAGATTTGCGATTGAGCATCTTCGCATATGCAAGTCGAATACTACATTATCTGAGACGGGTCTGGTGATGTCATAGCTCTATAAATATTCTGTATTCCATATTAGGAGAGTGCAATGTATGACCTCTATTCAAATTTGAATATTGGAAAGACCACTTGCCATATTTGAGAATCACACGGGCAAACATCAAAGAATATCCTCACTGCACGGTGTTGGCAATCTTCTATCTTCATTGGCTATATGACATCACGTGCGTTCCCCGGTTTGAACAATTTACTTCATTCATTAGGTCAATGCAAATGACGGAACGTTAGTGCAGTATTTAACTTGAAATGTGAAGATGACCGCATTGGCATCGACCAAGTCAAACCTCTTTCTTGAAGTTTTGCGTCTTTTTGTCAGATTTCGCTATACATGTATAGTGTACCACCATGTATGATATATACGGTTTAACTAAGTTGCATATCTACTCTGTATCGGTCTAACATGTTAAACTCAGCCAAGAGGGTTACTCGGGCTGGTCCAACACTTCTGGTTTAGTGGACATAATAGTCAAAATGCGGTGGTGAGGGCCAGATATGCTCTCCACGCGAGTCCGGTCACACGTAGACGACTTCTTTAGCACCTGTTTCAACAACACAAACACGCGAAAGTAATGTGTCTATAAACAGTTAGAGTATGACATTCCATGTAAGGGAAACACCACAGGCTGTCCTATAACCTATTTTATCGCGGTGGTGAACCTATATCGCTCTCAATTTTGGTATTTTCCGTGTAGGTTAGTTTTCATGCACACCAATCGCATTACATAGAGGATTTCTACAACAGCAAATATTTGGGTAATCCATAGGAATTCCAGTCCATGGATTTGCTCCGATATACGGCTTCAGAACGTCATGAAACGAGCGTGATGAATTTATCGATTAGCTTTGACTTTATCAAGAAGCGAAGAAAAAACTATTTTGCTCGGAGTCTAATATAGCGTCACCTAGCGTTCTACCACACCAGCTTACAAATATTACAGCATTCCATTGCTGAAACAGACTTCGATAATTACGCGAAGATATTATTTAAAGCCGTAATTAATATTTATCACCACATACATGTATTTCGTGTATATATTTCACAAGATGAAAATTGTCATAACATGTCTTATATATATATGTATTCAAAAGGTAAAACTTACGTGACAATCAGCAAATATACAACAGGAATTATAGTGGAATGATCATACAATATAGTCCAATGATTCACTTTCACCCATGCAAATACAACTGCAAGACATATATGCGCCCAAACTCCACCACAACCCTCGTAAAGTATACAACCACGCATACCGACCTCTACAGAGTTATGGTTTGATATCAAAGTCCCGCACGTTATCTCCGAGGTCTTGTTCAAGGATGCTTATAGCGATTCGTCATATCGCCGCTGAGTGACTGATCATATACCACGACTAATATAGCATATGCCAGCCAAAATCAGAGAGCAATTCAATACATAGATCTAAGCATGTAGCAATCTCTCACTCCTTGGACACCCTGCATGGCAATCTTAAATACCCGATAGTATGTGACGATGACCGATCGACTTTCTTATATCGGGCTTCCACGATGTTTGTCACGATGTGGGGAGTTCGGGAGTTGTTAATTCAACGATTATTCATTGCAGCTCGCTCTCTCACACACGGTCTCGCATGGTTTGGTCCATTGCAGCTCGCTCTCTCACACACGGTCTCGCATGGTTTGGTCCATTGCAGCTCGCTCTCACACATGGTCTCGCATGGTTTGGTCCATTGCAGCTCGCTCTCTCACACACGGTCTCGCATGGTTTGGTCCATTGCAGCTCGCTCTCTCACACACGGTCTCGCATGGTTTGGTCCATTGCAGCTCGCTCTCTCACACACGGTCTCGCATGGTTTGGTCCCAGTTCCAGCTATGATGATCATTGATAATTTCTGGACTATATTTTTTTTCTTAAGAAGCCATGATATTGGTTATGGAAAATCCCCCGACAATAAACAAGAAACGCTGGTGAGTCATACATCACATATCTTTTCATTGCGTATTTGGTGGTTACTTCACTGTAATATTCCAATGTCACGTGATCAAGTAGAAAACATTTTTATTTCTACCTTTTTTCTCTCATCCTACAGCTCTTACTCAGATAGCACGCTAACGTTTATCTAAAGTTGATTAAATGTTTTCATCATCCTGAAAACAACGTCAGAAGAAAACGCCATGTCAACGTCATTTTGCTCATAGAAATGATTATTTTCATTCAACAACGTTTTGTCAACGTTAAAATTACTTCAGCTAACGTTACTCGACGTTTAAAGTCAATTAAACATTGTATAAACATTGAATTAATTTCAATAAAAAAATCGATTGAACATGCTGAGTTAATCAGTGAAACACCTGCTTTGAAACAGGTATGGCAGTTAGCTCAAACAGTTGCCAGAGAAAGAGGACGATTTTGCATAACAAATGAATACCTGTAGACAAAAAGGCCTTTTTTGCTAACAACAAACACTTTTATTTCAATTTAAATATACATGGAGCACGTCCACTTCGCCGAGGGTGTCTACATGTTGTGATTATCTCTTAATCCTCACATAAAATCATACATGAAATGTTAATGATAACGAAGTAACAGAAGACACTCGATGCGAATTTCAGATTCGCAATAAATCTTGATTTGATTAAGCGTTCACGAGTCAATGCTAAAGTGATATGATGGTATCAACTGCATTTCAACGTTCAACGTTTCTACGTGAAAATTATCAAAAGATCTGGCGGTATCATCGATGCCCAAGTATTGTCACGAACGCTTACTGACGCTAATCATTTTAAACCAGTTTCAGCGTTGTTGTGTTATCTGGGTAGTGGTAGTGTTAGAGATACGACATTTCCTAACTGATGTTTCCACGGAGACGAGTAGGGCTTCAGAAGAGATGAAAACATGAGCAGCCTACCTTTTAATTATGTCACGGTGGTATTACGACAGATCTAGCGAAGTTCTGACATGGCGTTTTGTATGCTCAAGCCAAGAGACGTCGATCAAGATGTGTTACGCACACGAGGCGATATGTCAAAACTTATGACAAGGTAGCCAAGTTGACATGGCTTCGTTCGTTCCTTTACTACGCCATGATGCCTCTCGATGAACTTACACGCACACTCCGGGATCACACGGCTCCGTGGGTCGTTCGGCTCTATCCGGCAATAAAACAAACCCCCCGCCCAGCTCTCTGTCCATTTGTTTTATCGAGTTCGGCAAAGAGTTTGATTGCCGTGAAGAGCTTATCCGTCTGTAATCAGTCTTCAAACATCAACGGTCGGTTGAATTCTCCGCCATTATATTCGTACGTGTCATGTGATCAGCAACGTATCGTGCGCACATGACCGGCCGTACGAATATAATGGAACCTTACGTTGGCTTTCGTTCGCACTCCCGGTTTACGCCAATTACATCAGTCACACGGACAAAATACGGCCACACGCGCTAATCCCTCCGCATCAGGGCGAAAAATACGACATCATGTGTAACCACGTGATGTACAATCGGACCACTTTTTCAAAGCTGATGCACGATGACGCACTGTATATCGGAATTGCAAGAGAACCTCTGCCGCAGTTGGAAAGTTATATCTATTATTATCATTACCAAACTATTACAGAGGAGGATAAGTTAACGGAATATTTAAAGAACTCTGACCAATATATCAAGAGTAAGAATGTGATGCCAAACCCTCAAACGGATTACTATGGACTCCCGCCACTAGAGAGAAATAACCCAAGCTCAATCAAGCAGTTCATATCCAAGATTGACAAAGAATTCGATTTCATCATAATACTGGAACGTTTTGATGAATCTATGTTGTTGTTGAAGCGCCGACTCTGTTGGACTTTAACAGATGTACTCTACGTTCGCAAGAATACAAACGCCAATCCCAGGCAAGCACGAAGCCATACACAAAAGACTAAACACAAATATTTAGCACTAGCCGAATACTATTTCTACGACCATTTTCAGCTGAAGCTCATAAAAGAAATCGTTAAAGAGGGCATTGACTTTCAAAACGAACTTGATTACTATAGGGGTATTTTGCGATCTGTAAATAGTTTTTGCCTCGATCAGACGCGGCAGTGGGGAGATAAATTCTTCATACCGGCTTCGGCGTGGAATGGCGCGACGAATATCTCCGCGGCAGTTTGCTACCTTATGATGCTTCCAGAACTGAAATTGCAGGAATTAGTGGGGAGGAGACAATATGGCGACCAAAGATGGAAAACTGTACATCAGACTATGAGATATAACAACCGGGAGAGGATAGTGAATGTAATTTTACCAAACGGAGTCACCGTTAAAAGGAAATACTTCAACGCGAAACTACAAAACAGAGGCGCGAGAGAGTCATAGTACCGTGTAGTGGACAAAACATAACACTGAGCACAAGTATGCCTTGGCTGAAGAATGGACAACTGTATACTGTACAACTGTATCAAAATGTGAAAAACTTCTTGGAGTTATGGTTGACGAAGATCTCTCATGGGATCAGCAGGTTGCCAGTGTGTGTCAGAAGGTTGGTTATGCTCTGTATAAGTTAAGGAAAATTAAACAGTACCTACCCGTTCATGCACGACTAACCTTCTATAATTGCTTGATTTTGCCACATCTGGATTATTGTTCGACCATTTGGGGTGAATGTAATGTTAGCCACTGTATAAAGATGGAACGATTACAGGCAAGAATAGCCAGAACAATTCTGGATGCTAACTTTTTTACACCAAAATCGGAATTATTTTCTCGATTACGGTGGATGTCGTTTAGAAAACGAGTTTATTACAACCAGGCAATACAAATGTATAAAGTCTTAAATGAACTGTCGCCAACTTATATGCATGTTTTAGTACAGCCTGTGAGAAATATTCACACTAGATCTACTAGATCCAGCGTATCAAATACTCTGTATATACCACGGCACAGAACAGAATTTTTAAGCGCAAAGTTTTGCCTACGATGGGCCTAAAATATGGAACCAGCTTCCTGAATCTTTAAGAAATTTAACTAGTTTGTCATCTTTTAAAACTAGTCTTAGAAAACATTATACAGATTTTAATTAATGCTTATAATTTTACTCCTCTAGTCTATAAAAACTCATATGTATAACAATATTTCGGTATTTTTACAGCAGTTTCAATTTAATGTATCAATATATTAATTTTTCATTAACTGGTACCTTTACTTCCATTTAATAGTATTTAATATCTCTGTATATTTTTATTTATTCCATTTATTATTGTTATTCTTTTCTCTTTTACCTAACTTATACTCTGATGTTTTATTTGTGTACATATAATTACTCGACCCTCTGGCAGAAAGGCCTCGGCCTAAGAGATGTAAATCGAGTCTAAATAAAGCCTTTTATTATTATTATTATTATTATTATTATATCTGTACAATGTTATTGTCAAGAATAAATATGTGGGAGTGTTAGGAAATTTAGAATAAATATAGATTCATCTCCCTTATTCATAGTAGCGCTGTTGTCACTGTTGACTCGGTAACTACTCCAGTTTGGATGTTTTCAATTACCTTCTTTATTTGACATTTTATTTAGGCACCTTTATTTTCCTAATTATATGGCAATCTCTTGTTCATGAATATCAAAATCATTGAACACAGAATGCCACGATAAAGAGTATTTCCCTGTCATATAACGATCAGATGCATCGTTCAAATCGTGAACAACGCAAGTAGTATACAAAGAGTCAATTGAGTTAACTTGCCCCCAAAAATTTGCATATGACCTTTGTGACGTCACGCGTCAGCCAATCAGAAGCGAGTATTGTAGTCACGTGGGGTGTGGTGGATGGTGGTGGTGGGTGGTGGGTTTAAGATGGCGGCTGTGGTGGATGGTGGTGGTGGGTGGTGGGTTTAAGATGGCGGCTGTGGTGGATGGTGGTGGTGGGTGGTGGGTTTAAGATGGCGGCTTGTGGTGGATGGTGGTGGTCGGTGGTGGGTTTAAGATGGCGGCTGTGGTGGATGGTGGTGGTGGGTGGTGGGTTTAAGATGGCGGCTTGTGGTGGGTGGTGGTGGTGGGTGGTGGGTTTAAGATGGCGGCTGTGAAAGATGTATTCATCCGCGGTCATGTCTGGCGGTGATTCGGTCGCGGGGAAAACCTTCCGCGGAGAAAAAGTAGTCCCTAGATAAAATGGTCCGATGGGGTCGAGTGAGGTATCCAAGTGAAGCTTATGTGAAGGGGCATCGGTTGGGCTGGGGGTGGGGTTGAACTATACCGTTTAGGTGTATTGAGCTGCTCTATCTAATTTTTATCTATTTTTACATCTTTTCCAGCTGTCAACTGTTATGGTTAGGCAACAATGTTGCCATTTTCCCCCCTCCCTACATTTAGCGTTCATAAAACATTCAAGCTAGTCTGGTGATAATAAAATTTAAAGATCACATGTCCAACACATACTCACATAATGAAAGCAAGAATCGAACTTGCGACCCTCGAGATGAAGGATACCCGTCCAGGTTTCATTTTTTTGAGGTGTACTGAAATGCTCTCTCTAATTTATGCCACGGTATCTATTTTTACATCTAGGTTGAAGATTTATATCGACACTGCTACACACTTTTCGAGATGTGTTTTCACTTTCGATGAAAGCACAAAACAGTCTAAAATGAGTCTAAAAAAATTCACCT
>JAVTVY010003377.1:0-35086 GCA_036873755.1 Hanleya hanleyi | reverse complement strand
GTGCCTGTAATTATTTTGTACCATGATATAAAATCGCCAAACCTGCCATAATTCGTATCTCCCCTCCTGCCAGTTGATCGACTGGCAGAAGGGGCGATAACCCTGTTTGGAGCTTGCGTAAAGCCCGGCACCAAATTCGTAAAAGCGCATATCATTGGTGAAAATAATAAGAAGGCGTAAATTTACGACTTACGGATAAATGAATTTCAGGCATCTTGTAAATACGAATAATGGCAGGCTTGGCGATTTTATACCATGGTACAAAATAATTACAGGCATCTTGTAAATACGAATGATAGCAGGCTTGGCATTTTATACCATGGTATATATTATTTACAGGCATCCTGTAAATACGAATTGTTGCAGGCTTGTCGATTTTATACCATGGTACAAAATAATCAAAGGCACCCTGTAAATACGAATTATGGCAGGCTTGGCATTTTATACCAGGGTACAAAATAATTACAGGCATCCTGTAAATACGAAATATGGCAGGCTTGGCATTTTATACCATGGTATATATTATTTACAGGCATCCTGTAAATGACGAATTGTGGCAGGGATGGCCAACCATGAAAGTGTCCCATGTAGCTAACTAGTGTATATATAAGGTAACACGGGTTAACTTTGATACAGCTGCTTTGGAGACCAGCACCACACTATGTCAACATTGGGTGCCATTAAGAGTCCACACTGTATACATTTGGACCTGTTCTAGTTATTAGTGTGATAATGTGTCAATAATACCACATGGTGAATGCCCTGGGATAACATTGACATGCATCATCAAAGTCATAGCAAACCAGCTGTGGTAACTTTGACATCATCATGGGAATCAATGGTGAACAGGGTGTCAAAGTTACCCCAAATACACAAAATTACTGAAAACAGTGGCAACAAGAGAGAATTAGATAGAGTTACTATAACAATGATTTTTACTTCTAAAATAGTATATTTTTACTATAAGCTAAAAACAATGCAGATCTTCACCATAGAAGTTTTTGTGTCAAAATTGTATCGGTTACACCAGTGCCAACTACATGTTAAGTGGTCATCCTATGAAGAGTGTCACATGGCTGGCCATCTACCCGCTGCTGCCTCAGCAGATAACAGCATCTTATATATAAAGGCGAGACAACTGTCTAAGAGCTGTATCAATATGCTAATATAACTAAAACGAAAAAGTGTCAAAGTTGTCTCACTCTCAATGTTACCCAGCGTTACCTTACATTTAATACACTTTTCAGTTTTCTCTTTGAAGATTTCAGCTGAACTGATAATTAATTCCCAATGAAAAAAAAAAAAAAATATGAAAATATGAAAAAGAAAACATATTGAATGAACAAAAGAAAAGTAACACATTCAAACACGAATATCACCGGTACTGGTCTCCATGAGCGAGATTGCTTCGATAATTGACGCCCCAAGGTTCCATGGTTCGATAAGCGTACACAAACATGACAAACAATCTCATTCTCTTCTTTTCAAACTAGGTCAGTAATAAAAGGCAGGAGTTCGACTGAAGACATGTGTACAGCTGACTGATCACCATGCAGTTGAAGTTTGTATTGTCAGTCCTTCGGTCACGCCATGTTTTTACAACAGTTTATCAAAGCTAGCCCGTAGGCTGGTTTCAGCTCGAATTCTTTCTTTAGATCTTTAAACATTTTGTGAAATGGCATTTTTTGGCGCATTTCGACATTGCATATCCGACTTTTCAGAACTGAAGTTCAAACGCCCCCACCAATCATTGCAAGGACAAGCATGACAATTGTTGGGTCATTTTGAATTGATTTTCGAAAGCGTGTGTATTATAATCATCATTCTTTAATTCTGCAACTGCACTGGTTCGTAGAAATATTATGTATACGTACCGTACAAATTCCTCGGTCTGTGCTTCCATGTAGTATACATGTTACTGGTGTACTGGGCTGGAGTGGTCGAATGCCACTGTGTCTATAATGCAAACAAGTGGCATTCGAAAGCCACTATACATAGCCTGTAAAATATGGCGGGCTCAAAATCTATGAACAGACGTGAGCTCACAAGCGTGACAGTTATCAAACACAGGTACATGTACATGTACATCACACCGCTTCCACCAGGTACAACACTTACTTTTACGGTTCCTTGCTTCTCGAACGCGACAGATACGGTTCAGTTGTTGTACAGTCCGTCCGTCCTGAATTTAACAAAGAAATCCTTACGACTGGGGCTATTGTTATTTTGCAACTGTTGCGGACTCAAACCACTGGCGGAATTACTGCTCGCCACTACAACAAATTTAAACCCGCGCGCCACAGACATGACGAAGTTCCAATCTCAGGATCTGCTCCGTAGCCGAACAGGACTAATATGAAATAGGCAAATCCAAGAAACGAAGAAGTATACTTTTGTCGCTTCTGACTTTACCTATTCCATATCTTACATACCTTCTGATGGAATACTGGCAACCCAAAATGTCACCGAATTGCTGTGGTGGTGGAATACAATGAATATTTAATGAATCGAGAACCATATTTATGTTCCTTATGTTCGACAATTTTTAAAGTCCCGAAAATATGAATTATTCTTAATGTAATAAATCACATCAACAGTCGATCAGAATTACCACTCAGTCTGGAAGCAGGACAATTCCCCCCAAACCATTCTCCCCCAGTCACTCCCCCTCCCCCACCACAGAACCACCCCCCCCCAATTTTGTGTGACTCCTGCCCCCTCAGTTATGCAACGGGGTACAGTGGGACATGGGGCACAGTGGGACAAGCCGACTAGTTCTTTTGTAAAGTAAAGGAAACACATTACAATATTATCAGCAGAAAGCTACCACCCCCAAACAGCAGCTATATTGATTACAAATAAAAACTACGGTACCATGGGGGAAAATAGGGGGAAAAATTGTTTTTGAGCAATCCAGGTAAATTTTTAGGACTGAAGATGATATTTTGTTATACCAAGTTTTCAGCACTACTTACTACTGAGAGAGGAAGGGCGATGGTACAATTTATCGATTTATTTTCTCAGATGTATGTATTAATTTTTTTTTTCATACAAGCAGACAGAGGATGCTAGGTCCCCCGCCGAAATAGTAGCAATATTTTGAGCGTTTTTGGTCTCAGGCGATATACATGAGAGAGGCAACTTATACTTCATAAGCGTAGGAGTTATGGTATGCACGTGACCTAGATCTGCCTCCGAACACGGAAACCCCAGTGTTAGACTCAGATCTAAAATCAACGACAAGGTAGATGTGGATATTTTTTTAGATCTGGGTTTTAATCAGATTGGGGGCTTTTATGAAATTCACTTCCTGTGAGCCTCGCTTAGAACCTAGAATGAACAGGGATCTTAATGGGTACAATTTTGTGACTGTATATTTACGCGAACTTGAATATAAGAAAAATAGAGTTTTACACTAGCTCGAGCCTCGAGCCAGGATCCAGTGGCGAGTTGTACATGTAGGTATTTATTCCAGGAGCCAAATCAGCACTACGGTTGCTACTGATCCCCTGGCGACCGATTATATCACACTCTGACTAGATTGGCAACTGATTATTTCACACTATGCTTGACAATTTGCATGAACGCATGTACAGGTATATTTATTGAAGGTGACAAGTAAAGTTTTTGGTCACTTGTCTCGTGTGACAGGTAAATTATTTTGATTTTTTTCTACTCCTGACTGAATATTAAGTTAAAGGTGAACTGTAAAGCTTTTATTTTTTTTCTATAATGTTGCTCACATACATCTTGTGTTATGTGATATAACTGCTATCTTGCGTTATGTGATATGACTGTTATACGATTTTGGGGTGAATATATTTTGCTAGATTGTACTAATAACAATATTAAAGTTATCCTGTTAAAGATCCATTTTGAGAAGTTACATCACTTGTCTCTCTTTAGTTGTAGAACGTTAAGACGTAAAAGAGATCTCCTTCATTCAAGTTTCATTTAATGTAGCATTTTACATGACGTCATGCTACATCGGATGAATGAGTGCGGACCATTATAATGTCATTACGTTCCAAGAACAATGGTAGGCAATCGATGATATTTTCTAAAGTTGTGGCTCTTGTTATCTGATGGTATATGTTTTGACTCATCACATCAAATAATCTACAAAACTATTATCACACATAAACAACTATAACTGCAAAGGCCTTGATTTCTGACATTTTAGCTTAGCATTGGAAAGCTTTGCAGTTCACCTTCAAAATCAGTATGGTATCATTACACCCTGTGAACAGTGTACACCAGGAAGTGTATGATAGTCCTAAGAGTACGAAATATAACGCTGAAGATGCTAGACACTGGTCGACGTTGGTGAATTTTGCCTGAAGAGTATTATCGTTCGTTTGTCCGTCCGTCTTTTGGACACGATATCTCAAGAAAATTTACAGCCAGGAATTGTAAATTTATACCATGTTTGCATCTGGTGAAGGGTCAGAAGCCTATTGAAAATGACCCACCTTGACCTATTTTATAAAGGTCAAATTCTATATGCTAAGTCTAAGATCTCTGAATTGATGTTCTATATGCATGCAATTAAATTAGAATAGACCAGCAATTGTTGATGATGACTGACCTTAATCTATATTTCTAAGATCAAATTACTTGATTCGATTATGAGCTATATAGAAGAGTATAATTAGAGATAAGAATTTGTCGTGCTCTACCAGAACCTCGGTGCAAATTTGTTCTCGTCAATTAAGGCCTTGTCAAATCTGACCTGGCTCAACTTTGTATGTATTTCTCAAATGAGAGAACTACAGTCAGCCCACACTTGTTTGTTAAACCTACATAATGTTTTCAAAGTTGTGAAAATACATCTTATGCAATGCATGATTGCTGAGTGTAGACAATAACTAATAGCCGATGGGTATTTTTAAGTATGCAATATTTTTGCATGTGAATATATGATATTTCCAACATGCAGGAAAATGTTACAGTGAATACAAATCGTGCAATCGACGATCAGCCTACACTACTTACATGTAAGTTTATCATGCACTGGTGTACATCATTCACAGGGTGTGATCAGCCCCCACAATCAGGATTCCTGCTGCAGCAAGAATTGTAGTTGCATTGAGATATTCCCAAACAATGTTAGAAACTGCTGTGGCAAAGTTAATTTTGCTACAGCACTGGCCTCAGAATTGCTGATTGATGTGGCTAATTGAGAGAACTACGTGGTCATGATTATAGTTCTGTCATTGTATATGTATCTTAAGAATAGCAATGTCTTGAAAATATTTGAAATTAATATGGGTGAAATAATATTGCTAAATGCGACGTTAAGTGCAAGCCACTCACTGTGTGAACTGACGCCAGAGTGAATAGCTAGATATGAGGTGTTAACGTTTAGGTACTCTGGATAGGTAATTTTACAAGAGACTTGTATAAAAAATGACCCAGTTTCACATTATTGAGAACACGAAGAAGAATCTGTCTGTTCACTGACTCCTGACTTGAACTGATCTTGCTGTTGGATTATATAATTTCACTTTATCATATCTATTAACCCAGAAGACTATGTTGAACTAGCGACAGCTAACATATTTTCATGTTATATTTACCAATTATACATTATTCTGAAGATAAAATCACTTTCTTTGAGTACTGGGAAAATATAGTACATATGTATAAAACTATGTCAGTTATCACCAGTTCAAAATACTCTACTGGGTTAATAGATAGGGCAAAGTAAGATTATACAGCAGAGCTGTATCCGCTGAAGTCATGGATCAGTGAGCAGAAAGGCTCTTGTTTGTTCTCTCAGTAATTTGAAATTCCTGGTGTACATCGTTCACAAGGTGAGATCATGATAGGTACATATGCATCTTCGGAACAGGAAGTTCTTGAAAAGTTTTGAAATTGTTATTATAAATATGGATGAAATAATATTGCTAAATATGACATCAAGATCAAGCTAATGTTAGGTGTTAGATTCACTGACTGTCTCAACCAACAGCAGAGTGAATTGAATTCAATCCCATGAGAAAGTCCAGTCTAGTAAATTACAAGCGTCTAGTCCGTCATTCATAATCCAGCCGTCGTCCATTAGAGAATATCCGCGTCCATAATCCAAAGACCTATTCCATATTCCATATAACAGTATTAGCACCAAATTCAAAAAGACAATCATACTATACATAAACATAGGCTTGTTTCCTGCAAGAGAGAAGCGGTCAACAGTTTTCAATGATGCCGGCAAGACATCATGATGTTCCAAAAATATCAAATCCGTATCGCTGATCAGTATTCTTAATCCATAATATTCGTTGTAAAGTCGTCATCTAAAGAATGATGTATCTCAGTCACGCTTTGATTGTGACTGTTCATATGAGTACCATGAGGATCTTGAAGTACATGGGTTCATACGGCCCCTAGCCCCGGGTTAAGCGGAATCAGACACAGGTTACGAAAGGTAGCGCCATAGATCTTGTACGCTACGTTCGTATTTTGCTATCAGCATGCGATATGTATCGCCAAATTTGAGAAACTTTGAGTGGAGGCGCTTGGTGGAATAGCCCTGTTTTATAAGTTTCTGCAACAATGTTTTGTGACGTTGATTAAAATCATAACATTTAACACAGGATCTAGCAAATGCTACTAAGCGAGATATGTATACGCCATATGCTTACTATCCAGAAAGGGATAGTTTACGATGTCGAAATTGTAATCATCTCTTTTGTCATAAAGTCGACGAGAGAGAACATTTTACCAATATCTATTTACCAGACTCATGAACATTGTTTTCAATGTTGCAATTGCAAGGACACCAATGTGTTGAGAAAACTCTGGTCCCAACCATGGCACAGTCAGATTACCTCCATGTAGGTTTTTTTGTATTTGACAGGGCTGGAGAAGTTTAGCTGATCTGAAATTTAATAACTTGACAAGAGACTGGCAGAAAAATGGCTCGGTTTCACATTATTGAAAGAACAAAGAAGAGTCTGTCTGTTCATTGACCTGTGACTTCAAACTGATCATGCTGCTGGGTTATATAATTTCACTTTGACGTATTGTCATGTAATATTTGCCGAATTATACATTATTCTAAGCATACTCAGTATTGGTAAAATATAGTACATATGTACAAAATTGTCAGTTGTCATGGTTCTTAGCAGTTCAAAATACTCTACCGGCAAAGTAGATAGTGCAAAGTGAAAGAAGCCCAGTAGCTGATCATCTGAAGTCATGGGTCATTGAGCAGACAGGGACTTCTTTGTTCTCCCAATAGTGTGCCACCATGTCATTCTGCTGTACCTGTCATTTTGGTTAACTAAGTGTCAAATTTTTTAAAGAATTAAAGTAATATTTGTAGATAAAACACTGATATGGCAATAATTTTGGCATCAAAAAGGGGTTATTATTTAATGTCATTTGTATCAGGCCTTGCAGTTTTATGGGGGTCATCAGCTCAGGTCCCAAGATTTATTAGCCCAGTAAACAATCAATGTGGGTACAGCTTTTAAATTGAAATAAGCTGTTAGAAATAAATCCGCCCTGTTGTCAGCCATAAGCAGACATATCAATCAACTTGGTGGAATTTTCAGAATGCAAGGCCTGATTCATATTGAATTTCTGGTACATGTACAGTCCTAACGATTCGGAAAACGGTCTCAGTCAAATTGTTGCAGCTGATAATATAAATCAATCGTATCGATGTTCAGTTGAATTAGCCATGTATACACTTTCGGAAAGCCACATAAATGGTGGTTCGTGATAATTCCTCTTCGGCTTAAAATCTGCTTCAGCATCATCTGAGCAGCATTTTGTTTATCGAAATTGTTTCAATGGCGACTTGATACATGTGGAAACAGGAAATGTCAGAAGAGAAAATTGTTCATTTGGCTGTGTGTTGGATGTGATTAAGCTAGAAACTTGGGTCACTGACTGGAAAGCAACACCTGGAATCGCAGGAACAGCAGAATTCAACAAGTAGATGTATGGTATCGGTCTCATATGAGCATGAAGAAGGCAGAAATGCAACTGGATGATCATCAAACTTGATACACGTGTCTTATGGTTAGAGGATGTACCTGTGCCATTTTTGAGAAATCAATCATTGATCATTGACTCAGTGGAGCCACTTTAATGCAGATGTTGCTGAAATGCAATAGCAACTTACGTCTTGTCGCAAGGAATGCGTTTGGCAAATTTTGGAAGAGCCCGATGAAGCATTTGGAGTTTATCGCTGGCGAAAAATTTGAACTGACATCCATGAACTGGAACGGACACGAAGAAGCGAAACCTTCGGGCCGAGGTTGCTAAGATGCAGTAGCAGTCGGCGTCTTGTCGCAAGGGATGCGTAGGCCGAATTTCGGTAGAATTCAATAAAGCATTTGGAAGTTATCGCTTGCAAAGGATTTGAACCGACATCCACGGACAGGAACGGACATGAAGAAGCGAGACCCAGTGACACCTTCAGGGAGATGTTGCTTAAATGCAATGGCAGCCGGTGTCTTGTCGCAAGGAATGCGTATGCCGAATTTCGGGAAAATCCGACAAAGCGTCTGGACGTTATCGCTTGCGAAAAGTTTAAACGGACATCCACGGACACAAAGAAGCAAGGCCCATTTTGACCCAGCGGCGCCACCTTCAGGCACATGTTGCTGAAATGCCATACCAACTGGCGTCTTGTTGCAAGGAATCGTTTGCGGAAAATTCAAACTGACATCCACGGACATACACGGATATCCACGGACACAAATAATCAAGAACCATTTTGAAGTCGAAAAAAAACCCGGAAAATATCATGCACCCGGGGCGGACTGAGACACCTTCGCCGGGGTACACTGGGGCAATAGCAATCAAACAGTGAAATTTAGTTTCATCCTAAAATGCTATCAAAGTGTATTACATTATTCCCTAGGTGGTAGTAATTGCTAATCCTATCAGATTTGATGAGTTTCACTAACACTTTCGAAGTCAAATGCTTTCGTTGGATTGAGAATCACACAGAATATTGTTTTTTCCTCAAATTTGGCCACTGGGAAATATTTGACGTAAAACAGGGGTCTAAAATAGCAGCTATCTTAACCATCTCTGTTAAATCTTCTAAACCACTATGAAACATATTAGGGTATACTTGATATAAAAAGTATTTTGATTATTGTCCCAATGCACCCCAGTGGATGTGTCCCAGTGTACCGCATAGTGTTGCCAACTGTGACATCATTTTTTACGTTCTTAAAAACGAATTCTGGAGAAAAGTATAAAATATATTTCAGAATTTCTTGTATGAATAAGTCAATCTAAATATAAGTTATAACGAGGGTTATAAGGCTAAATTATGGGACAATAATAGCAGAGATTTTTGCAAAAAGGTGAAAATTGTTCCATGTACCCCAATCTCCCCTACACATATGCACACTCAGCATTATTTGTCGAATAATAATAATATGCACCTTCAATTTATTGTATAACATATCATTAGTTATTTGAGATATTACATATTACATTTGAGTCATGTTGGGAGGCAGTTTGTTTTCAAAGGTAAAGCTGTAGGTCCTATCCATCGATGTTCAGTGGTTAATCCTAGTGATTAATCCCAACAACGGTCCCAAGATGTTTTCCTGCACAGACGAGGATGCGACCCTGTGTCAGCACTCCGTGAATGTGCAAAAATCAACGCCCCTACCACTGGTCCTCAACGATCAGAATGAACCAACTTGAACAATGGGAAGAACATATTGCTAAATGGCATGTTTCATATCTGAAATATCTCCCCGATTAGAGCTTGTGTCTGTCATGGTACTGTACCGTATCTGATTATCTGTTATACAATGTTGAAGGTGCATATTATGATTCGATAACTGTGTTGGTCTTATTCTTTTGTATTTCCCCCGAGAACACTGCCAATCTGCTTGACACTAATGCCGATTATAGGTATGTGTAACAAAGAATATCATATTTTTAAGGGAGAGAAATGCAAAACTGGGGGAGTGACTCAAAATTTTGTGGGGGGGATGTATTTGGGTGGATGTCGGGGGGAGGGGGAATGGTTTGTGGAAAGTGTCTATCATTTCTCAGTCTCTAGATCAAACCTGGGATAAAGTATTAGATATTGTATCCCAGATCGAACATGTTAACCAGAAAACACCTGGGTGCTTTTTGATTAAAAACATAATTGAGGAATTAAGCTGATAGAATTATTTTAACTTTACACTTGAATTAAAAATTTAGAATGAAAAAAGTATCGACGAGAGACGTTGCTATAATTGACAGAAATATCGAACAGTTTATACAGTAATTATATATTCACATTTATTGTAAATTACTGAAAAACAAAAGGCATAATTGTTATTAATGTTTAGAAAACTGGGACATTCCCTCCTCATTCGGGAACGCCGAGTAAAAATCTGCGAGAAGAGGGCAAATTGCTACCATAACCCAGAAAAGGAAAAAAACCCCACCTTGCATCGACCCAAATAATTGGGGATTGATTTATCAAAATTACTGACTTATGTTACAAATGAATATACGATTTAGATCTAGCCTTTAAGTTGGACCAAAGGCTTAACAAAAAAGACATATATGATCAGACTATCAGTGAGAATTCTCGAAACTCAACCAACACTGAATACAACACCGGGTATTTAAAAACCTAGAAATAATAATCAGAATGGAGCCTACTGCAGGAGGGCAATAATGTATAGATCTAATACATTCTGAAGAGATCCACTTTTGCCATCATCAGGAGTGATGATGGCAAAATAAAAAGCCGATATAATGAGTCAAAATAAACTTTATGTTTTTCAGAGTTACAATACTCGTGTAATACATTCTCTAAACGGATCTCTCCTCCCAACCTGGGACAGCGCATATGCTCAAGTTAGCCTACCAGTATATCCCAGATGAGATGGATCTGTTTTTCAATCTAAGGAAACTGAATTATACACCCATCAAAGAGTGAAAATTTCGTGAGGGTGCTTTGGAAATCTTCCTGATAATATTGACTCTATATTCCATCTCTTCCATGTCTCTCAATAAAGGGTACCGGAAAGACACACTCATCTGGGCCTGGCTAACAGCATGACAGTGAACATTACATGTGGGATGTCTGCACGTCCATTGCCTCTCAGTGATCACCATACGGAAATTGAACGACACACTATATCACAAATGTTTTCATTCCTTACTACTACTACTACTATGTCCAGTGAGCATCTGATTAAGTACGAAACTGCAGATTCCCGAAGCCTAATAAATAAACTTGATATAGATGCATATTTTATACATGTTTTTCTTGTCGTAGATCTAAATTTACGGAACGATTGTGCACTTTCAGTTAAAAGCATGAAAGTTGGCAAATTTATAAGAATCGAATGGCTGATTAAAATTTGGTATGGGCTCACTTGAAATTATTTAAAGATGCCCGCCAAATTCAAGGTGACCGCCATGTATAATCTTTAAATCAGGAGGTCATTTTGGATCCCTGGATTTTTTTCTTACTCCAAAGGCTATGGAGTTGAAACTTACTATGACATACCTTGGACCCAAGCGTTATGGGGAAATGCAATAAGTTCCGCGATGACTGCCTTAAGGACGTCACAGTGACATCATATTAAAAAAAATTGGGATCGATTTTTTAGTCAGAGTTTTGAAATCTCGTATTGATGCTTTCTCCGGAAGAACTACCTAATATATTACGAAATAATTACTTGATGTGAATTAAAATAATTGCCAGCTCTTTCATGAGCAAAAAGGCAAATAGTTTAAGAAAAACGACGAAAACACCACTTTTTATTCACACTCTCATGACTTCCTTTTTGAATTTACCCATGGACTTCCGCTTTGATGGGTATGCAAATAGGCTCAAAGTGACCACAATATCATAGGCTATACAGTTTCTGTTGTCATTTTCTACCTCTCTGCCAATTATGGTCAAGGTTTAGTGCCGTCGTCATGTACGCCCGTCATTTCATTAGCGCAATATCCGCTGAACCGTGTTACTTATACACAGTGATCAAATTTTGAAAACTTATTCATCTAGTTATAGATCATATGCCTATTGAAATTATAAAATCAGAGATTATTACATCCGAAAAGAGTCATAATTCCGTAAAATTTGGGTCGAAAATTTTCGATAGGCGTCTGACCTATACCTGCATGAATAAATGTTTTTCAAACTGTAGTTAGTGGATCTAACGCAATTCCGCAGATATGGCCATAACGGACGGACGTACTTGACGAAATACTCCTTGGCCAAGCAGAAGATCCTGAGTCAATTCAAAATGGAATTCATAAGGGTGTGACTAAAAAGTTGTATTAACTTCGTTTTTTTCTTCAAATATTTGTCTTCTTATTTATGGAAGTATCCACAATTATTTTAATCCACATAAAATAATTATTTCGTAATTTATTATGTAGTTTTTGTTCAGAGAAAATGGCATAAATAACAAAATAAAAAAATCTGACAGAAAAATCGACCCTAAAAAGCATGTTTAAAATACGACGCCATTGTAACTTCATTAAGGCAGCCATCTTGGACCTTTCTACATATTTCTATTGCGCATGAGTCCAAGATATGTCATAGAAAGTTTCAACACCCTAGCCTTTGGAGTAAAAGAAAATGTAGGGGTTCCAAATGACCTCCTGATTGAATGACCATGTTGAATTTGGAGGTAATCTTGGAATGATTTCAAGTGGGCCTATATCCAGTTGTAATCTGCCGATCGAGTACTCTAGAAGTGCCAAGTTTCATGCTTTTAACTTAAAGTGCACAATTATCACAATTTCATGCACCATATTGCAGGACTACACAAATCAGCCCCCGCAAAAATGAAACGACGGATTCTGAACACGATAGACTTCACAGTGAATGGATGATTCTCTCTGTTTTCATGGATTTATACTGGGTTTCTGTATCTGTATTTTGTCACACGTAATGCATGTATGTTATCTATTTAACGAACTCCTTTCCTCATTAGTGCAAATATTGAACTTTATTATGCGGTTTTAAATTCTTCGATACAGAAAGATTACAATTAGCGTCATAAGGCTACCATGTTGGGGGTAGTCAACGGGGTGGGGGGGGGGATCTTCTGTTTGTCTCTTGCTAATCTGGATAAATGAGGGCAAACACATTTCTATGGATTACCCTCACATGGCCACTCTAAAACATCTATTGCAACCTTCACATACCGTATATAATAGAAAAGTCAACAGCCTTCCGTCTATTTAATATTTTCCGAGTCCATAATCCAAACACGTATTCCATAAAAAAAAAACATTATCACCAATTAAAACAAATCATAGTGTACATACACATGGGCTAGCTTTATGCAATAGAGAAATAGTCAGCATTTTCAATGATGCCGAGAAGACATGATGTTCAAAAAATATCAAATATTTATCGCTGACCAGTATTCTTAATCCATCTGATTTTCGTTGTAGTATCGTTATCTAGAAAATGATGTATATCTCGATGAGATATCGCTGGTTAGCTGGAAAGTACTTTCCAATGATACAACACAGAACAGAATGAAAAAGAAAGCATTTGCTTTGAATCAGTATATGTACATGGAAATATACGTAGTGGATTGGTTATACTAATATACCTCTGATTTGTATTTCCATATGCCCTTTTTAAAACTTTATGCTGTATATAAGACTAGTGGAAAAGTTTACCAGAGAATACTACACACTTCTGATTTCTTCTCCAGTAATTTTGAGATAAAAGTTTTCCCAAACTGCTCTAATTGAGCCTCTCGAAGTCAGCAAAAAAGGTGCCTGACTATCAACGGATCAGCCCTAATATCAGAGGCATTCCTGAAATATATTTTCTTGTACATACATGAAATGAAACACGGTTTCATATCGAGGGAAATATCAACGTAATTGGGAATACGATCCCCCGAAAAGCGACCATGTAAAACGCAACGAGAGAATGTACATGTGAAAAAAACGGAACCACCGAAACACTGAAATCAGATCGATATGCAGTTGGCAGTCCTCAGTTACGACCATCATCTTCGTCAGAATCGAAAGATCTGTCGTACACAATGAGTTTCGCAGAATTGCGTCAATGAAAATTCTTTAACACTGCTAAGTTATCTTTTCAACAAAGTTGTGAAATTTGCTTTAAGTCGAACAAATGTTAACACCATTTAACTCGGTTGTTCCCAAACATCAAGCCAGTCCGGATTGTTATGGCATCATCCTGCATCAATTTCACTTCGCAGAATCTAACCTAATCTAATTTATAGTGTGGGGCCAATTGTCGCCGAGCAGTTTTGGTTTGTAAATTGTTGTAACTTTACATTTTCTGATAGGTTGGACATCGCGAATTGCGAAAATCATTGATGCCAGGGTTTCTTTCATGGCTTCCGGGAAATTTTTGCTATCTCTTTTTGGCTTGGGTCGGATTTGGTTGTAGGATAAGCTCAAGGTAGATTTTTTTCTATATTTCAACAATCCAATCTTTCTTATTATAATGCGATCATTTTTAGAAGAAGGGCATTGTGGGTAAATTCAAAATGGCGTTCCTGGGGAGTGTACCTAAAACTAGCGGTTTTCTCCTCGCCCTCATTTTTTTTGCCCATCTACCCCCGAATGTCCATACAATTAGTTTGTTTAACATACAATGGTTAATTTTTACCCTCCTTTAGGTTGCAACTATACCCTTAATTACCCAGGCTAGATTGGGTTATAACATTTGTTGAGACGGGAAATAGAACAAAATATGGCAACATGAAGCACCATATGTGCTACAACCCCTCAGTCCCAAAGAGTCCACTCCAAGACGTTATTGCATTTGTATACGCTTTTGTATACTTGAACCAATGGGCTGAATAAAATATCTAGCTTCACAGGCACTTTTAAAAAAAAATGAGGGATTAATCTTTTTAGCTTCTTTTGTCCAAAGTCAAAATTATGCATCTTTTCTGGCAAACTGATGTAGCAGTTAAATACAAATTGCATGAAACCAACAAGTTCTTCGAGTTGCCGTACGTGAAGAATCATCCAAGCTCACCAATACTATTTCTGCATAAAACATCAAGTACATAATTTTTGGCAAAACTTAAAGAAATTAAAAAAAATGTAAACAAAAAGAATTTGTTTAGGGTCGATGATGTGGCAAAAAATTGAGGCAATGCTTGTGAAGCTACAAATTTATTTTAATCAACCTTGTTTTTCTTGTGGCAAGGTGTCCACATCGCTAAGTTGGAAAAAAACTACAGTTACTGTTTGATTTTTTTTTTTTGCAAGCATGCTTGTATGATATTCCCGTAATAATGTTTCGCGCATGTGTCGCGTTGGAGTGCATTTCGGCAAACCAACAAAGCTAAAAAATAAGCACAACAAAGGATGCCAAACAACAGATATGAAGGAAAAGACATTTTTCGCACACACACCATTAAGTACACCAAAGGGCACATAATCAAACAGAGTTTGTCACCATATCAACATCCTTCCGACTATGTAGGTAACAGAGCTTCACCACTGAAAATATTCTGAAATAATTGACCGAAAACCAAATTAAGATTTTGCCACAAGAGGTACAAGAGGGCGAAACACATTTACAAGCGGCAACTCAAAGCAGTCGACAAAACGGAATCACAATCGACATCTCTAGGCATGGTTATGCATACCAAATTATCCTACGAGTTGTTCTCAAGTTATTGCCTGGAAATTTATTTTGGATTTTGCCACCAGGTAGTACCGCCTTTAGGCGCAAGTAGGCGAAACTCAATCACAAGTGAAATGTCATGGTATGGTATATACATGCCAAATTTGAGAAGAATTCGATGAGTGGGTCTCCAGTGATTGCCTGGAAACCAAACTTAGATTTGCCACCAGGTGGTGCCAACTGTAGGTGCAAGTGGGCGAAACGCAGTCCGAAGAGACATGGCATGGTGTATGCATACTAAATTTCAGAAGAATCCTATGAGCATTTCTCAAGTTAGTGCCCGGAAACGAATTTTGCCACCAATTGGCGACACACCCTGTGTGTAAGTGGGCGAAACACCATCCCAAGCCAGAGCTTATGGCATGATATATACATTCCAAATTTGAGACGAAATCGATGAGCGTTTCTCAAGTGATTGCATGACAATCCAATTTAGATTTTGCCCCAAGGTGGTGCCACCTGTAAGCACACGCGAGTGAAACGCAATCCCAAGCGACTAATCATGTCATGGCAAATGCATACCAAATTTGAGAAGATTCCGATGGGTGGTTCTCAAGTTATTGCCCGAAAATGAATTTCAGATGGACATAGAGATGGGTGGATGGACACAAGAAAGGACAAGCGGAATCCAGTATACCCCCTAATACGTACTGAGGTTATAACAACTAACCACATAGATAAGAAGAAAAATCGGTAAAGTTGTGATGTTATTGCCCTGGCCTGAAAATAAATGTGAGATGGTTTTCCGATGAGTTTTTGTTCGCTAGGGCTTTTGTACAGTTCCCAAAAAATGCTGCACTGTTCGCATATTGTTCATATTTTTCATAGAATAGCTTTCACTCAACTACGGGCGAGAGCATATTTTGTTGTTGATAAATTACAATCTACTTTTGTGATCAAGTGGAATAGATTCCTTTCATGCAGACCTAATACATCTTAACGTTGTTTCATACACTTATTCAGAAGATATAGCCAGTAAACGTTGGTTATATTCAGTGTATCATTCAGAAATAAAACCTCGGTATTCCGTAAACATAGATCTATAAGGTCCATTGATGACCCGAAGTAAAGAAATTATTGC
This sequence comes from Hanleya hanleyi, assembly GCA_036873755.1. Classification (NCBI taxonomy): domain Eukaryota; kingdom Metazoa; phylum Mollusca; class Polyplacophora; order Lepidopleurida; family Hanleyidae; genus Hanleya; species Hanleya hanleyi. Next base: position 18,362 of record JAVTVY010003377.1, on the reverse strand, counting down.
CAAGAATGGTACCAAACTCCTATTTATATGTGTTCCCGAGGCATGGAAATTTCACAAATTACAACTGAAGCATAATTAAAGCCAAATGGGTACTGGGTAGATGGTAATTCATGAACAGAAAGCGTTGTGGAGATTTGAAGATGTAAACTTGCACTACATTTTTCAGCACATACAGCTCAATTCTCCATGTGGTTATCTCCCCTGACCACACATCTTGCAGAGTTAAGAGAGAGAGAGAGAGAGAGAGAGAGAGAGAGAATTAAGGTTTAACGTAGCATTCAGCAATATATCAGCTATACAGCGACCTCTTGCAGAAACATGTTTTGATGTAATGCGTAGATTTATGTAGATCAGGGCAAACATTCCATGAATAGTTTTTGTATTCCACCTGAGAAATGCTGTTCTAAATCCACGGGGATCGTAATTTTACAGCTAACTTTCATGTCTTCATGTATAAGAGGCACAAGAGGGCGAAACACATTTACAAGCGGCAACTCAAATCATGGTATATGCATACCAAAATTGAGAAGAATACGATGAGCAGTTCTCAAGTTATTGTCTGGAAACGAATTGCGGATTTTGCCACCAGGTGGTGTCATCTGTAGGCGCAAGTCGACAAAACGGAATCACAATCGACATCTCTAGGCATGGTTATGCATACCAAATTATCCTAGGAGTTGTTCTCAAGTTATTGCCTGGAAATTTATTTTGGATTTTGCCACCAGGTAGTACCGCCTTTAGGCGCAAGTAGGCGAAACTCAATCACAAGTGACATGTCATGTTATGGTATATGCATGCCAAATTTGAGAAGAATCCGATGAGTGGTTCTCCAGTGATTGCCTGGAAACCAAACTTAGATTTGGTGCCAACTGTAGGTGCAAGTGGGCGAAACGCAGTCCGAAGAGACATGGCATGGTGTATGCATACTAAATTTCAGAAGAATCCCATGAGCATTTCTCAAGTTAGTGCCCGGAAACGAATTTTGCCACCAACTGGCGACACACCCTGTGTGTAAGTGGGCGAAAGACCATCCCAAGCCAGAGCTCATGGCATGATATATACATTCCAAATTTGAGACGAAATCGATGAGCGTTTCTCAAGTGATTGCATGACAATCCAATTTAGATTTTGCCCCCAGGTGGTGCCACCTGTAAGTACACGCGAGTGAAACGCAATCCCAAGCGACTAATCATGTGATGGCAAATGCATACCAAATTTGAGAAGATTCCGATGGGTGGTTCTCAAGTTATTGCGCGAAAATGAATTTCAGATGGACATAGAGATGGGTGGATGGGCACAAGAACGGACAAGCGGAATCCAGTATACCCCCTAATACGTACTGAGGTTATAACAACTAACCACATAGATAAGAAGAAAAATCGGTAAAGTTGTGATGTTATTGCCCTGGCCTGAAAATAAATGTGGGATGGTTTTCCGAGGAGTTTTTGTTCGCTAGGGCTTTTGTGCAGTTCCCAAAAAATGCTGCACTGTTCGCATATTGTTCATATTTTTCGTAGAATAGCTTTCACTTAACTACGGGCGAGAACACATTTTGTTGTTGATAAATTACAATCTACTTTTGTGATCAAGTGGAATAGATTCCTTTCATGCAGACCTAATACATCTTAACGTTGTTTCATACACTTATTCAGAAGATATAGCCAGTAAACGTTGGTTATATTCAGTGTATCATTCAGAAATAAAACCTCGGTATTCCGTAAACATAGATCTATAAGGTCCATTGATGACCCGAAGTAAAGAAATTAGTGCCAAGAATGGTACCAAACTCCTATTTATATGTGTTCCCGAGGCATGGAAATTTCACAAATTACAACTGAAGCATAATTAAAACCAAATGGGTATTGGGTAATTCATGAACAGAAAGCGTTGTGGAGATTTAAACTGGATATGTAAACTTGCACTACATTTTTCAGCACATACAGCTCAATTCTCCATATGGTTATCTTCCCTGACCACACATCTTGCAGAGTTAAGGGAGAGAGAGAGAGAATTAAGGTTTAACGTCGCATTCAGCAATATATCAGCTATACAGCGACCTCTTGCAGAAACATGTTTTGATGTAATGCGTAGATTTATGTAGATCAGGGCAAACATTCCATGAATATTTTGGAAGTAGAATGCAAAGAAAAGATTGTTGAATACAGAAAAATTAGTATGTAAGTGATTTGACCACACCTGGATTTTAGAAACTTACTATAAGAAGGCTCATATCAGATACGATTGAGATTAAACCATGATACAGATGGGCAGAAAAGTGGACAGACACAAGATGACCTGACCAATGGAACATACAAAAAGGCGCGTCTACATATTACATGCTAAATTGGACGGAAGTTTCGTCGACCTGCCTTCAGTAGCTCAAAATATATGGAGTTCTAACGAAAGGAGGACGGACGGACAGGCGCCTGGACAGATGGGCAGATGAGGCGACAACAATACCCCTGATTCCAATCGGGCTGAGATGTAAAAACACCCGTATGAAGTAGCCTCGGGTTTCTGTTTGACATTTCAAACATAGTCTATAATCTGTTCGTTTTCTTTTCGCTATCTTTCATAAACCTGCTTGGTAGAGGAAAACAGCATTTCAGATTGATGATTTTCTTCTTGAATTTGATGTCTTGATATTTCAAAAATGTCTGGGCTACTGGTGCCCCCCCCCCTCCCCCCGCGCCTCCCCTTTAGTTTCCATTCCAAACTATAATCATAGCAATGAGACAAAAAAGGAATACAGACTGAAACTTACTGACTTTTGAGATCATTTTGAGCGTACAGTATGTGGGTGTATTACACAAAGTTGGCAATGTCATGTTTTCTGGAAGGCACGTATTCGTTAATTTTTGGCTAAAAAACATAAAAAATTAGAAAAATAGGACCAAAAATAGTCCGAAAAATGACTTCCGAGAAAAGGACGTCACTGTGACGTCAAATTGACGGACATCTTTAGAATAGATTTTACATTTTCTGATAGAGCTTGAGTCCAATATATAGTATGCAAAGTTTCAACCCTCTAGCCTTAGGGATAACAAAAATATGAACGGTTGCCGAGATACCATCTCCCAATTTGCATTACTCCCCCCCCCCCGAATACGCACATACCGGAATTGGTAGAGCATTAGAATGGCATTAGATGCCCAAAGAAAACCTGGCACCAAACTTTTTCTATTTCACAACATTATAACAAATAAGAATTCACATGGTGCCAATAATTTACACGCAAAAACTACTCGGGCATATTTTGCGACAATTGGCCCCACACTACTATTATAGTACTGGTTTATTTTAGTGCAAACACTGTTATAACTATGTGTACTAGTGTCAGGATTCTGCCAGTTTTAATACTGATTTCCTATCAGTTTGGCTTGTATTAGTTTTAGTATAACTGTCGATGGAAATACAGATATCATTATACAAAGAGGTACGGCGCATCACGTTGGGCACACCGGTTCTCGTCAGATCACCGAAGTTAAGCAGCGTTGAGCTCGGTCAATACTTGGATGGGTGACCGGGTGCTGTACTGACTGGGCTGATCAGTGTCCAGAATAATAGGAACTGTGGACACTCTCGTGTTCTGGCACATGTAGGCACCGTCGTGATATGACTGAAACAATGTTGAAAACGACGTTAAATCCTACTCACTCACTCACTCACTCATTATACAAAGAAAGCGACAGTTACTCTAGTGTTACGTATGTGAGTATTTTCGCTGTGTGCTTGTGAATTGAATTGAATTAAATCCATAAAATGAAAATCAACTCTAGAACAATGGGGGCTGTATTCACTCATCTTCAACCTATTTTGTTGCCGGCCATGTAATTGTCGTTTACCGAATTTTCATTGCCGTCACTATCAGTTACGGGGCACGATATTCAGGCAAACGTTAGACTGTTCCAGACTGATATAATAGTACCAGTATTCCATCCACCAGCTCTTTCTAGCAAGATTCTGTTGTCAGACATATGTTAGATTTGTGCATCATGGCAAGGGCGGAGAAAAGAATACCCATTAAGATCGGCCAAGATGAAGGAAACATTTTGATGGAAAGGATAGAATCGGACAGATACTGGCTGATATTTTGACAGGATTGATCGTATGGTCACATAACACAATTGAGTTTTTAGGGTCTAAGATTATAATCAGGAGTTGACTTCCGGTGAGCCTTGATGGGCTGTTATATCGACTGAAGCTGAAATGGCTTTTGACGTCAGTAGTAGGGTCCCGTTAAATGGAGGCCTATTGACCTTTGACCTCGGGCCAAACCACTTTTAGTCGTAAGGGGTGCAAGGTTGTTATGCAAGTAGTGTCCCGTGAAATCGAGCCCTATTGACCTGTGACCTCAGAAATTTGCATATGACGTCATTTCCGGTTTGGGTGAATGAGGCATGACCTTTGGACATGTCCACACTTGTCTGTGTTTGTCATGTACTGGGGTTTTTCCCCACAATGGCGGCTAATGGCGGCTAATCCGCCATGTAGGAAAATGGCGGCTAATGGCGGCTAATTCGCCATTTTTGGGAATTGGCTATAGCAATTTTGTGCAAAACGAGAGGATTCTGAAGGGACACAGGATGCATCACTCGCGCCAATACATAGCTGTACATGCATCGCGCGGACGTCGCGAATTTCGTTCACGTCCGTGCGCTGGCTCAGACCTGCTTTGATTTAACACGGGAATTGGCTATAGAAATTTTGTGCAAAAAGTGAGGATTGAAAATTAACCCAGGAAGGTATGCTGCGCGCCAAATTGGGCCAATCAGCGACGCGTAGTTCAACCCTAATGTTATAGAGATACGAATGGATTTAACATGGGAATTGGCTATAGCAATTTTGTGCAAAACGAGAGGATTCTGAGGGGACCCAGGATGCATCACTCGCGCCAATACATAGCTGTACATGCATCGAGCGGACGTCGCGAATTTCGCTCACGTCCGCGCGCTGGCTCAGACCTGCTTTGATTTACCATGGGAATTGGCTATAGCAATTTTGCGCAAAAAGTGAGGATTGAAAATTAACCCAGGAAGGTATGCTGCGCGCCAAATTGGGCCAATCAGCGACGCGTAGTTCAACCCTAATGTTATAGAGATACTAGGATTTTGTGTTTCTGTTCCAACTTTAAACCGGTCTCATTTTGCAATGAATGTGAGTTCACGTGTACAGCTTATTTCAACTTGAACTTGGGGGAACTTATCGTGTAGGGTTGAAAAATTCAGAAGGCTAGCGGTAGGCTAACCCACTATTTTTAATGATTTGATCGATTTTACACCCGTAGGGTTATGGGAGTGGTGGTGTGGGAAACCCGGTAAATTTGAAATAAATCGGTTTACCTCCGTAAAAATACGTGAGGTGTGTTCCTCACAGCCTTATAATGTCACCCTGAAAATTGCAGCAGGTTTATCGAAAGAAAAGTAGGAATTTTTATGCTATCACGCTGGCTACGATAACACTGTTTATCGGGGCTTGTCCATAACTGCTTACGCCGACGTCCGCGCGCGGGGACCGTCAGCATATAAATAGCATATAAATCACTGATTTTGCTGACTTTCACAGTGATCACATCCACGTTTACCATGGCTCCAAAAACCCCGACCGGCTCCAAAGGCGCCAAGAAGGCGATTAAGAAATCTGCACCAAAGACTGGTGACAAGAAGAGAAAGAGATTTACCATGGCTCCAAAAACACCGACCAGCTCCAAAGGCGCCAAGAAGGCGATTAAGAAATCTGCACCAAAGACTGGTGACAAGAAGAGAAAGAGGAGAAGGAAGGAAAGCTACGGAATTTACATCTACAAGGCGATGAAACAAGTCCACCCCGACACCGGCATTTCCTCCAAGGCTATGTCCATCATGAACAGCTTCGTCAACGACATCTTCGAGTGTATCGCCGCCGAGGCTTCCCGTTTGGCTCACTACAACAAACGATCAACCATCACCAGGCGGGACATCCAGACCGCTGGCCGTCTCCTTCTGCCCGGTGAGTTGGCCCAGTACGCCGTCTCTGAAGGTGCCAAGGCCCTCTACCTATCGTGTATCAGCAAGTAAATTAAGCGTCCACTTCGCTTACTCTAACGGCCCTTTTCAGGGCCAACCATCTTTTCCGAAAGAGAACTTCTATCTTATGCACAATCAATTTTAACACCAAGCATCCCAAACTTTTCCGGCTGAATTATGAATCGTATGTACATAAATACGCTCATGTTTGAAGCACATATTGCCAAGAATTCGAAATACATGTACAAGTAAATATATATATTATGAATTTATACCCAATTAATTTTAAATCTGTCCCATTTTCCCGTTGAAAATTGTACCCTTCTGGTATAGTAAACAAACAGTACTAAAACGGAGGGAATTAAACAGACGAAAAATGTCTGCCCGCGAGTTCGGCTATATACATGTGTTAGTAATATGTTTATACTTGGCGTTTTTATAACGTTCAATGTTTATGGACCAGCACTGGGTGAAATTTAACGTTTGTTCATAGCTATATTAAATTCAAAATAGTAATAGTATATTTTATATGGGTTGATCACCGTTGTTTAATGTATATCTATAGATTTTATAACTTTATTCACATCGCCAATACATAGCTGTACATGCATCGCGCGGACGTCGCGTATTTCGCTCACGTCCGCGCGCTGGCTCAGACCTGCTTTGATTTAACATGGGAATTGGCTATAGCACTTTTGCGCAAAAAGAGGATTCTGAGGGCACCCAGGATGCATCAGTCGCGCCTAAATTGGGCCAATCAGCGACGCGTAGTTCAACCCTAATGTTATAGAGATACGAATGGATTTAACATGAGAATTGGCTATAGCAATTTTGTGGACCAGCACTGGGTGAAATTTAACGTTTGTTCATAGCTATATTAAATTCAAAATAGTAATAGTATATTTTATATGGGTTGCTCACCGTTGTTTATTGTATATCTATAGATTTTATAACTTTATTCACATCGCCAATACATAGCTGTACATGCATCGCGCGGACGTCGCGAATTTCGCTCACGTCCGCGCGCTGGTTCAGACCTGCTTTGATTTAACATGGGAATTGGCTATAGCAATTTTGCGCAAAAAGAGGATTCTGAGGGCACACAGGATGCATCAGTCGCGCCTAAATTGGGCCAATCAGCGACGCGTAGTTCAACCCTAATGTTATAGAGATACGAATAGATTTAACATGTGAATTGGCTATAGCAATTTTGTGGACCAGCACTGGGTGAAATTTAACGTTTGTTCATAGCTATATTAAATTCAAAATAGTGATAGTATATTTTATATGGGTTGCTCACCGTTGTTTAATGTATATCTATAGATTTTATAACTTTATTCACATCGCCAATACATAGCTGTACATGCATCGCGCGGACGTCGCGAATTTCGCTCACGTCCGCGCGCTGGCTCAGACCTGCTTTGATTTAACATGGGAATTGGCTATAGCAATTTTGCGCAAAAAGAGAGGATTCTGAGGGCACCCAGGAGGCATCGCGCCTAAATTGGGTCAATCAGCGACGCGTAGTTCAACCCTAATGTTATAGAGATACGAATGGATTTAACATGGGAATTGGCTATAGCAATTTTGTGGACCAGCACTGGGTGAAATTTAACGTTTGTTCATAGCTATATTAAATTCAAAATAGTAATAGTATATTTTATATGGGTTGCTCACCGTTGTTTAATGTGTATCTATTGATTTTATAACTTTATTCACCAATACATGGCTGTACATGCATCGCGCGGACGTCGCGAATTTCGCTCACGTCCGCGCGCTGGCTCAGACCTGCTTTGATTTAACATGGGAATTGGCTATAGCAATTTTGTGCAAAAAGTGAGGATTGAAAATTAACCCAGGAAGGTATGCTGCGCGCCATATTGGGCCAATCAGCGACACGTATATCAACCAATGGTGAGGCCGGAGACAGAACCAATGAAGGAGCATCACCCCGTTGAAACAGCCAATAAAAATCTACTCTAGTTTCAGTATAAAACCAGGGGCCGCGTGGGATGCTTCATTCAAATCACATTTCAATGAGCGGGATAGCGAAGATATCGACGAGCAAGGCTTCGGGGCGAATGGCAAAGGCAAAGAGGGAGAGAGAGGAGCTGGCGAAAGCCGTTAAATCCTTCTGGCTAGCCGAGATACAGCAATGGTGCCGGCGAGTAAACACAAATTTTACACCTCAGACGTGGGAAGCTTTACATACCTTGATCGCCGTGGCCACAACACTGACGGATGAAGAGTGGTTAAACCATCTCCGAGCGGCCCTGGACGAGATACAACAACAACCTCGCCCACAAGTGCAACAGCCAGAATTCATCGATATCGGTGAGCTACAAATACCACCAGCATCATTTCTAGACGATGTACCCATCGATGTCGATGAAGATGGACAACAACAACATCGTTACGAATTGCAACCTTTCCGCTACTTTTCCGTCAGCAGTTTGGAGTAGACAGGCAAACTCCCCCTGAATAAAACAGGGTAAACAAATTGACCTTAACGGCCCTTTTCAGGGCCACCCCAATCTTACGAAAGGGGAACTTCTAACGTGGCACATTCAATTCAAATCAGGTCCTACATGGGTGAATCTCCTCTCCTCTATATTCTATGATTACCAATCTCCAACCTCCCAAAAATCCCTGCCCTCAACGGTCCTTTTCAGGGCCAACCCTTAGCCTTGCAAACAAATAAGACCCTTTTTTCAGTGTTCCCTAGCCAACCCATGCAAAATCCCCTCTCCTCTATGATTTTACCAATCTCCTTCACCTCACAAAAAAAATAAAAAATTTTACACTCGGCTATTTCCGGGCCACCTCGGTAGTGCTCAATGAGCTCACCTCTCTCATTACCAATCTCCCACAACGAAAATTTTGTTTACACTCGGCTATTTCCAGCATTATTCGGTTACCGTACATTCATACTAATACCTGGGCGCTGTTAGTAGGAAGTTTCCATTTACTAAGTGTTATTTATCTATTGTTACCTAGGTGTGTGTGCATGTGCAGGCACACACCGGGCATTCGAGGGCAATGAGTTTACACTCTATGGGGATGTCAGCGGACATAGGCTATTGTGTTGTTCGTCGGGCATGTCTGTGAATACAGGATAGACACAGGGCTTGATGGCCGCATGGAAAAATGGCATATTTAGCAAAGCGTCTAGGGCATTCGACACAGCGTAAATACTGTGGTGGTTTCCGTATTGTGTCTGGTCCCAGTCTTCTTCTTATTGCGGAAGAGTAGTACTCCATCTCTTGCTGCTGTAAAATAGCCATCTCTTCTTGTTCTTTTTTTTCTCTTTTCTGTTTTTCTTGGTCTTCTCCCAGTAATGGCGGCTGTAAAATAGCCATCTGTTCTTGTTCTTTTTTTCCCCTTTCTCTTTCTGGGTCTTCTTCTGCCAACTCATCTGGTAGGAGTTGAGCTTGGGCTTGTTCTTTATGTTGTTGGGAGATATCTTGTAGCACTCCTTCAAACCGTTGGTATTGGAGTGCGGTGACATCCGCTGCCACTTGTGCTGCTTCGTCGTGTTCAATATCGCCGCCCTGTACCGGTTGGTGTTGTTCATCATCATCTATGAATAGGTCTTGTAATATATTATCCAGCCAATCTTCATCGTGTACCATATCGATGAAATTCTCCTCTACCGGTTGGTGTTGTAGTTCATTATCTATCAATAGCTCTTGTAATAGGTTGTCAATCGCTCCATCAATATCCATGTTTTCAGCCATAGCCATGATGTAGTTGTGAATGAATGGATAGACACTGCGCGCTTTTTATAGTCTAACCGTAGAGCGCGCGCATGAGCGCGCGGACGTGAGCGAAATCTCGCCATTAAAAGATTGTGCTGGTTCAGGCTCGCTGAAATTTTGTGTTTCTTTTCGAACTTTAAACCGGTGTCATTTTGCAATAAATGCGAGTTGACGTGTAAAATTTATTTCAACTTGAACTTGGGGAACTTATCGTGTAGCGTTGAAAAATTCAGAAGGCTAGCGGCAGGCTAACCCACTATTTTTAATGATTTTATCGATTTTAGACCCGTAAGGTTATGGGAGTGGTGGTGTGGAAAACCCGATAAATTTGAAATAAATCGCTTTACCTCCGTAAAAATACGTGAGGTGTGTTCCTCACAGCCTTATAATGTCACCCTGAAAATTGGAGCGGATTTATCGAAGAAAAAGTAGGAATTTTTACTGGCTACGGTAACACAGCCATTGACACGCATAGCTGTACTCACATTTGCCTTCACACTGTATAGTGCTGTGTTACCGTAGCCAGCGTGATAGGATAAAAATTCCTACTTTTCTTTCGATAAACCTGCTCCAATTTTCAGGGTGACATTATAAGGCTGTGAGGAACACACCTCACGTGTTTTTACGGAGGTAAACCGATTTATTTCAAATTTACCGGGTTTTCCACACCACCACACCCATAACCTTACGGGTCTAAAATCGATAAAATCATTAAAAATAGTGGGTTAGCCTGCCGCTAGCCTTCTGAATTTTTCAACGCTACACGATCAGTTCCCCCAGTTCAAGTTGAAATAAATTTTATACGTCAACTCGCATTTATTGCAAAATGACACCGGTTTAAAGCTGGAAAAGAAACACAAAATTTCTGCGAGCGTGAGCCAGCGCAATATTTTCATGGAGAGATTTCGCTGACGTCCGCGCGCCATTTTCCAACAAGGCGGCTCCATAATGGCGGCTCCAAAATGGCGGCTCCAAAATGGCCGCCTAGACTATAAATAACGCGCAGTATCTAGCCATTCATTCACAACTACATCATGACTACCAGACGGAGGCTATTCAACGCACAAGATCCTAGAGAACATAGGGAAGTGATTCGCACCAGTGGAGAAGACAACGATGAACATGTGACAATAATTACCAGCTTACAGCGGGTGCATGAACATCATATTGCCGATACGTTGAGACGGCGAAGTGCACAACAAGACCAAGAGATAAGGGACGCTATGGACGATGAGGATGTCACGGACGATGAAGAACTCCCCGAGATAGAGTGGTTAAATAGTAGACCCCCAGCAACTACAGCGGATACCACAACGACGGCTACCCAAACGCCGGCTACCACAACGACGGCTACCCAAACTCCGGCTACCACAACGCCGGCTACCACAACTCCGGCTACAGCAACAGGAATGACAACACCACCATCTTGGCCAGAGATCGTCCGCCTGAACAAACAGATTGATCAAATGAACGAACACATTGATCAATTAGAAGAGGACAAGTGTAAACTACGTGTACAACTGACTAAGGAAGAGAATAAATCCACCTGTAGCGTGTGTAACATCGAAGAGACCATGTACGCCTTCTTCCCGTGCGGTCACCTATGCCTATGTCGGGAATGCTTGGTATCCCTAACATGTATAGGGGGGACGTGCCAGTGCAGTGAGACGGAGGAACTGCATTTAAAGATACCATGCCCTGTGTGTAGGACGTGGGTGTCCGGGGTGAAGAAAATTTCCGCCCGTAAACAGTGTGATAACACTTTTCAAAGGCCCTTTTCAGGGCCACCCCAATCTTTCGAAAGAGGAAGCTTCTAACTCAAAGCACAAAAACATCAGCTCCCATCACCCATATGAAAACCTAAGGTCTTCAACTCAGTAGACGCTTAGTGTTGAATTTTGTACTACAATTATCTTTGCAAAGAATAAAATGGCGGACAATGGCCGACACCTTCGGATCTTTCCGGTCACTATCCACCATTATCCGCCATTTTGGAAAATGGCGGACAATGGCCGCCACCTTCGGGTCTTTCCGGTCACTATCCGCCATTGGCGGCCATTGGCCGCCATTTTCCCAGCGACCGGGAAAAACCCCAGTACATCAACAGAAAGAGACAAGTCTGGACATGTTCAAAGGTCACGCTCAATGAACACTAACACCCCTGAATTTCTACTATTTTTATTAACACAATAGAATGAACGTCTTCACCACTGTAGACTCTGGGTATTGAATTTTAATACAATTATACGCTATCTAGGCGCTTAAATGAACGTAGAATGAACATAGAATGAACATAGAATGTAGGAATACGATAATGTCTGAATGTTCAATGCAACAAGACTTGAAATGTTCAATATTTATGCAACAAGACTAACACAGTAGAATGAACGTCTTCACCACAGTAGACTCTGGGTATTGAATTTTTTTAATACAATTATACGCTATCAAGGCGCTTAAATCAACGTAGAATGAACATAGAATGAACATAGAATGTAGGAATACGATACTGTCTGAATGTTCAATGCAACAAGACTTGAAATGTTCAATATTTATGATGAACGTCTTCACCACAGTAGACTCTGGGTATTGAATTTTTTTAATACAATTATACGCTATCAAGGCGCTTCAATGAACGTAGAATAAACATAGAATGTAGGGAATACGGTAATGTCTGAATGCTTCAATGTAACAAGACTTGTGTGAAATGTTCAATATTTATGCAACAAGACTTTTGAACTCATCATCGTCTTTCCGCCCCTGGTGCGCGTAGATGAAGGTAGCAATCTGTTCACGTGGAATTCTGGGTGGACAGGCAGCTTCCAATGCCTGGGCAATTTGCACCTCGTTCACGTCCTGTAGTGCCTCAGTGATGAGCGCGGCTGATGGTATACTATTGTCCACACACGTATGCGTGTTGAAGAGCCCGTTCTTGTTCACACAGCCTGCACATTGCTGGATACGCAAGTGTCGAATGCGGGGTCTGAGATGATCCAGGAATGTGTCGATGTACTTCTTATAAATATACTGAGACACCTGGTCAGACAGGGCTTCATGAATTACAGCTGTGAGATTCTGCAGCTTCCGCCACGCAGTTATTTTTAAGGTGACGCCCTGAGGACAAGGAATACACTCTTGCGTATATGACCTCATTTTCCATTTCCGTACATGCACGAGGAGCATGTTGTTGAATGTAGAACAGCTGACAAAGATGTCGTCACCCACATAAAATTTCGCTTCGTGACTCCCCTGGTGGTCAATGACCGCATCGACGGCGTAATCAATGGCCTGTACTCTTAGCCAGGTGTCCAACGTCAAGGCAATATGCTTAGGTGGTTTGTCGTCCCAGGCCGGTGCGTTAAAATGCACTTCCTCTTCTTTGACACTCACAGTTAAATAGGGTGAGAGCTCCCAAGTGTTCGTGTGGGCTGCCTGGTAGGACTGCTGGATAATGTCATTGATCTCCTGCACAGACATAGGAAGTAGCACCTCTTCTTTCGCTGGCCCAGGCACTTGCTGGGGCACTGGCTGAAGCACTTTCTCAGGTATTTCTAAAGGTGTTAGTCGGGGCCGTTTGGGTCGTGCACCGGGTTTGGCAGGTACACCAGACTCTTGGTGCGTACGTTTGGTAGCTGTACGCTCTTCGGTGATGTCCATGACTAAGATATTATCTTCTGAATCCTGGGCTTGAAGTAGATCTGCTAGTTTTTCATTTCCCGTCTTCTTCAGCGCCTCCACGAAGGCTAGAAATGCATAGGGGCCACGGCGCAGTAGATCGTCGATGAGGGCTCTGTTTTGTCGTGAAGTGGTCTTCTGCGCCATGATATCTTCGACACCGGGTTTAAGGATTATGTTTCCACCATAAGCAGATCACATAGTTCGGCCACATGCTGCATCTCATCAATGAGGCGAACATGGTGCTGTTGAAGCTTAGCTCGCTGGGATGACTCCATGACTGTGGGCTCAGGCTGGTCAGTAGCTGCTACGGTAAAATAGGCTGGTGAAGTTGCACTGGTAAAATGAAAACCTTGTCCATGTCTCATACAGGCAGGCAGGCTGGTCAGGCAGGCAAGCTGGCAGGCTGGTCAGGCTGGCAGGTAGGTCAGAGCCCTCCGTTGGGTAGTGCAATGAATACACCAAACCACTAAAAATCACCCCCTTTTATACGTTTTTCTCCAACAATGGCGGATTAGCCGCCATTAGCCGCCATTAGCCGCCATTTTCCAACATGGCGGATTAGCCGCCATTAGCCGCCATTAGCCGCCATTTTCCAACATGGCGGATTAGCCGCCATTAGCCGCCATTTTCCAACATGGCGGATTAGCCGCCTTTAGCCGCCATTTTCCAACATGGCGGATTAGCCGCCATTAGCCGCCATTTTCCAACATGGCGGATTAGCCGCCATTAGCCACCATTTTCCAACATGGCGGATTAGCCGCCATTAGCCGCCATTTTCCAACATGGCGGATTAGCCGCCATTGTTGTAGAAAAACGTATAAAAGGGGGTGATTTTTAGTGGTTTGGTGTATTCATTGCACTACCCAACGGAGCTCTCTCACCTACCTGACCAGCCTGCCTGGCTGCCTGACCACTAGCCTGCCTGCTTGCCTGCCTGCCTACCAGCTTGTTCTGACGAGAGGAGGAGAGAAGCATGAGACGTGGAGAAGATTTTCCATGGGACCCAGCAGCACCTCCGGTTGAAGTCTTGCCTGAAGACGAGCGTGTGAGTGACATTTATCGACGTCACTGGGCTACCATACGCCATTGTTTTCACCGTCACCGTCGTCTATTGGACTTGTATAACTTTCGACTGCAGGACCTCACGTATCTGTCTACCTATGCCGAGAACATTTTCACAGACCAGGTGACAGCGTTCAAGTTGAATATGACATTCGGGTACATTTTACGGCACAAGGAGACGGACCAGGTGCGGTATTATTATCCCAGCAATAATACCTATGTGTTTGACCAGCCGTTCACGGTGACGGATGCGATTTCTCTGGAGCCACTCATCCACCAACTGACTACGTTGGACCCATTGGAATGGGCCCGGTTGCAACGCCACAATACCAAATGGCTTGTGGAAATGGTGACCAACGTCACATTTTTCGTCACGAAAATGAGAGATCATCCTATCGGTGCTCCTGTACTACTACCACCTTGGCTGCTTCATCGACCCGGACTGTATGCATTAACCGGAGGGAAAAATGGACCCTACAAAGACCGGAAATGTCTGTTTCGGTGTTTGGCCGTGCATCTGGACGAGTGTAATCCCCGGGCTTGTGACAGAGTGGCCAATGACTATTGCGAACAGTATTTACAGGCGCAAGACTTGGATGAGCGGCACTTCCGTGGAGTCCCTTTCAAGAATTTGGTGGTCGTGGAAACACTGTTCAACATAAATATCTTTGTATACCGATTACGATGCGAGGAGGATACATTTGTGGCTGAATTGGTTCATCGCTCAACAGAACGGTATGCTTCTACCATGAAAGTGAATGTCTTCGACCACAATGGCGTGAGTCATTTTTCGCTGATCTACAATATGAGCCTGCACGCCCAGTCCTACAGTTGTGACCAATGCCAACGGGTGTTTAAACAGTCTGGGCACCTACATCAGCACGAGAAGATTTGTGACAACAGTGTGAAGCGAAAATTTCCTGGTGGTGTGTATCATAATACGCCTACTATTTTCGAGGAACTGGCCGATGAGGGTCTTATCATACCGGAGGCGGACCGTTATTTTCCCTACCGGGCGTGTTACAATTTTGAGGCCCTGATGGAGCCCATGGACATGTTTTCAGCGAAAACGCAGTGGACGCAGCGCCATATTCCCCTGAGTGTGAGTATTTTCAGCAACGTACCTGGCTATGACGCTGCACCGGTCTGTTTCGTGTCCACCGGGGATTCCCATGAGTTGATCACCCGCATGATGGAGTATTTAGAGGAAGTCAGTGCGGCCAGTACGGAATTGTTGGTGTCCAAGTTCCAGGACGTACTGGACCAACTGGACGATCGGATTGCTATACCAGGTGTAGCGTTTAGTGACGATGAAGAGTCCGAGTCCGAGTGGCAGCCAGAACCCATGTAGTCGCAGGATGTGCCTTTACCTAAACCGTATGCGGAGAAATTGAAAGTGCGCTTCCTACAATACCTAGGCCAGTTACCGGTGCTCGGTTTCAACTCGGGGCGATATGACTTGAACATGGTGAAAGAATTTCTCTACCCATACTTGGCCCAGGCTAATACTATCAAGTCCGTCATCAAGAAGATCAATAATCATATGGCCCTCACTACCACATCACTCCATTTCCTGGATGTACGGGACTACTTAGCTCCCAATTATAGCTATGATCAGTGGGTGAAGGCGTATGACTGTGCACAAACCAAAGGGAGGTTCCCTTACACGTATATATCGACGCTCGACCGTTTGGAGGAAACACAGTTGCCACCCCGGGATGCGTTCTTTGACGATTTGAAGCAAGTGGAATGTCCGCAAGACACGTACCGGGAACTACAGCAGGTATGGAACGATCAACACATGCAGACCTTGCGAGATTTCTTGATATGGTATAATAACTTAGATGTGGTTCCTTTCCTGGAAGCGGCCGAGAAAATGGTTCAACTCTTTCGTCGTGAGATGCACGTCGACATCTTCAAGGAGTGCTTGAGTTTACCGGGTCGAGCGCTTCGCCATCTTGTTCAAGAGTGTCCCACGTACTTCTCTCTGATACAGCAAAAAGATGCGGACATGCATCATTATCTAAAGCAGAACATCGTCGGCGGACCTAGCCTTATTTTTCACCGTTATCACGAGAAGGACATCACTACTCTCCCCGGTGGAAAACCCTGTGCTAAGATCATCGGTTTCGATGCAAATGCCTTGTACCTGTGATCCCTGGCCCAACCTTTGCCCAGTGGCCATTATACACGCTGGTTGGCGGAAGGCCAGCATTTCACACCGCAACGCACTCCCTACAAGCATCTGGCTGACCAGTGGTTGGATTGGGAAGCCTATCGACGGGGAATTTATATACGCCATCAGACCAACGCCACAGAGAAGCGCATAGGAGATCGTCGACTCCCCGTCGATGGGTTTGCCCTGGTGGGTAGAACACCGACCGTATTCCAATTTTACGGCTGCTATTGGCACGGCCACGAATGCCATTTCAGCGCTGGACGCTTTAACGAACGACGTGGAAAAACACCGGAAGAATTACGGGAAGAAGTGCAGGAGAACGGCGATTACGTGAAAGAGAGAGGATACCATGTTATCGAAATGTGGGAGTGTGAATTTCACACCATGTGCCAGGCCCTCCCACATTTACGGCGTTTCCTAAAACAGCGCGAGTATCCGCTCAGTCGACGCCATTCGTTCCGTGGACCTCTCCGGCTTTGTGGAATGTGATTTGCATGTTCCCGACACTCTCAAGCCCCTCTTCGCCCAGTGCCCTCCCATCTTTAAGAACACGCTGGTGGGTGGGGATGATATTGGAGACACCATGGGGGCCTATGCTGAGCAACACGAGTGTTTGCCTCGACCTCGACGGATGTTGATTGGCAGTATGTGGGCAGAGAAAATCTTGCTGGGCACTCCGCTGCTGCAGTGTTACATGAGCCACGGTCTGGAAATTACGAAAATATACCAAGTGATACAGTATGTACCCAACGCCTGTTTTGCGGAGAATGCCGACATCGTGACGTCTGCCCGTCGTCAAGGTGATCAAGACCCGAGTAAGGCCATTATCGGTCAATCGTGGAAATTGACGGGCAATGGCTATTACGGGAAAACTGTCACGAACCAGGATAAGCACGTGAACGTGAGCATCTGTACTACTTCACAAGCCCGCAAAAAAGTGAATTCTCCTCTGTTTCGCTCCGTGGAGGTCATCGATGACGACACGTATGAAATCACTTTAGCTAAAAAGACTATCCGTTACAACCTGCCCCTGCAGATTGGATGTATGGTATACCAGATGGCCAAGCTCAGGATGCTCCATTTTCTGTATGATTTCATGGGTGTGTATTTTAATCCATCAGACTGGCAACTCATGGAGATGGATACGGACTCGGCCTACATGGCCGTCTCTAATGCGGATTGGGAGTCCCTGGTGAAACCCGAGTTACGTGCACAGTATGAGGGGGAACGGGACCAGTGGCTACCTCGACGTGACCATTACCAGTACGATAAGCGTACGCCGGGCCTCTTCAAGCTAGAGTGGAGTGGGGATGCTATGATTGCTCTCTCGTCCAAGACGTATTACTGTTACGGTGGAGACGAAAATAAGTTTAGCTGCAAAGGGGTGAACCGGCGCGATCCTAACATCGACAAAGCCTTGTACCTGAACGTGCTGCAAAGCCAGGCCAGTGCGAGTGGGACTAACCGAGGATTTCGGGTGGTGGACCACCAGATGCGGACGTACATCCAGCAACGAGACGCCTTTACTTTCTTTTACCCGAAACGGAAAGTCCTTCCCGATGGCATCAGTACCACTTACCTGGACTTGTGAAAATTTCGAACTATATGACTTTTGATACACGAGTTAAAAACTGTAAAATCAGGATGGCCGAGTGATCTAAGGCGCCAGTTAACAGTGCTGGT
>JAVTVY010003376.1:0-36121 GCA_036873755.1 Hanleya hanleyi | reverse complement strand
TGCCCGCCGCCCTTTCCTGGCAAGCAGGTGAGCAGGTGATGACAGGCAATGATAAAAAAGAGCCACTAATTTTAATGAGCCTTAAGGAAAGAAAGAAACCTAACAGACTCCTTCTACCTTCATATTTGAAGAGCGATGTCATCAGCTGTAAACAAAGAACAGTTCTTGAAGCAGTTTGAACAGATCGTTGAAGGTGTAAAGCAGAATAAGGAAAAGGTAACTCTTTGCTTCCGTTTTGGCTTCGTGCCATTTCCGAAAAAGAGATTTTGAAATTTCAACATCAATCCTGGACCAGCTTGTCATTATTATATATGGAGAAAAGAACAGTTTTTGGTAATCCATGCCAGAATTGTTTAATTTTTATCTTCATTTGGGCTGTTCCAGAAATAGGCGCCTCATAACTCTTTCTCACTGGTATGATACACTTTACGCCAATTGAAAATTTCTGAAATATGTCATATTTTATTTTTGGCATATCACCAGCACCCCACTAGAGCCTCCTGATTTCTGACTATAATGTATTTCCTTTATTAAACGATGATGTGATATCTTTTGTTTGCTGTTATGATCTGCAGGTGGAGAAGAAGAAACAGAGTGAGAAGATGAAAAGAGATGGTTTTAATGACCAATATCTCGACCTTATTGAGAAACAGAGACTCTACTTCAAAACTGTCAAGGACTTCAAAGAGGTAATTACACAATGTCACCGTCATCACAGGAAGTCATTTACAACATATAGTGACACAGTAACAACATCTCTGGCGGAAAGTACCATTCAATAGAGTGAAAACATGCTGAAGTGACTGTTGAATTGGTGTTTTCCCTGTGAATAGATGGGCTTCAGATACATCAGACAAAGCTGCACACGTTTTTGTGGCGAAAGATCTTAGTCTGATGCTCTGTTTAATCATATGTGGGTTTCCAGACAAAATAGCCAGGGATGTCGTTTTGTTACTTTACCACCGATGCTGCTTGAAAGATTTCTTCTTTGAAGTAGTAGGAACACAACTGGGCTGGGTGGTGCTTAGTTGGTTCGTCACGATACAGCTGAAATATTGTTGAAAGCGAGGTTAAATCTATTCACTCACGCCCCGTGGGGCTTCCGGGGATTGACCTGGGATGTCGTTGTGCACACCGCAGGTCATGGTAAGAATAGGCCTCAGCTCCTCAGACAGCTTGTCGTAAGAGGCGACTAACTAAGGCACCCGTAGGGTTCCCGGGTGTGAAAAGGAATAGGACTCAACGTCGTGATATGACTGAAATATAGTTGAAAGCAACGTTAAATCATATTCACTCACTCTCCCTATTCACTCACTCACTCCCCTACTTTACCACTGGACATGTGCCAAAATGACTTTCGTGAAAAAAAAAAATTAATAAATAAAAAAAAATTAAAAAAATTCTTGAGCTCTTGGGTTTAATTTGCAGGTTTGTATTTGGGCCACTGTAATTGCCTTACTATTTGCAGGAAAATACCTTTCAGGATGGTCTATAGGCTTACATAGGATGGTCCATCCATAGCCATACACAGGGGTGGACTGTAGGGTTACACACGATGTGTTTGTGTGATTAGATGTAAAATTACTGTTCAATGATAACAATATTTTGTAGTAAAATGGTATCATCAACTGTGTATTTGATTGCCAGAATAATGAACAGCAATTTTACATCTAATCACACAAACACATCCCGTGTAACCCTTTAGTCCATCCCCTGTACCCCTATGGACCATCCTGTGTACACCGAAATATAGACAACCCTGTGTAAGCCTATATACAGACAATTTTGTGTAACCCTACAGTCCATCCCGTGTACAACCCCCTAGTTAGTGGGACTTGAAAATAATTATTCCAAGCTTGTGATCCAAATTTTGGCACCAAACTTGTTTCATCATTAATCAGTTATTGTTTAAACTTTTATGTCGCTCACCTTTTATAATAATGCTACAAGCTACCGGTGGGGGGTGGGGGCAGGTAAGGGGGCAATGATTCATACATTAAAACAGAAGTTTGTCACATCATTTAATTCGGTTTAAATCAAATCTACATGGAATCGGACCTCGCACAAATCACACCTTTTACATTTGTTGTTACTGGACTGTTGCCTATCCACAAAAAGATACATCCAGTGAAAGTGGTTTGAAGTAAGATTTACCCTGAAAGATCATTCCTGTCAATAATATACTTACATGTATTGAGAAACGTCCCAATTATTGAGGCCTGTAGCTCGATTAAACCTTATACCTAAAATACACGGGACACACCAGCATTGGTCTACAATTTGAGGGAGATAAGTCCAAAATATTCCGGGGGAGTGGACTTCGAAGAGCCAAGGTCCCTTTCCTTAGCCGGCATGGCCCACTCCAATGTTGCAAAAGTGCTATTTTTGGAGCATTACTCCAAACACATACCCCCAAGAACATGGGGTACATTTAGTTATGGTCAGAACGAAATAATTTACAGTGGCAAGCAGTCCAGGGCCTGAATAAAACCAAACTCTCCATGCCATACATGCCACAGTCCAGGGCCTGAATAAAACCAAACTCTCCATGCCATACATGCCACAGTCCAGGGCCTGAATAAAACCAAACTCTCCATGCCATACATTTTAAGTATTAATACCTTTTGGTTCTGACTTGCCTTGATCACTAAAAAATGAAAATAAAAGATATTTTAATGGTCACCCTAAGTGTTGACTATTAAAGTCTGAGTGGGAACCAGTGCACAGTATGTCACCATTGTCTGCCTGCAAGGTCGGACACATTTTAGGGGAAGTTGTCATGTAAGGATCTTCAAACCGGGAACACCGTGTGCAGTACCGCTTGTCGGGTAGCTTTTCCAGGTTTAACAAGGTTCCCTACATGTAGTGTTCTATTGTGTTTTCCTTACATGACGAATAGGCCCATTTTAGTGCGCAGTATGTAGGCTGAAGTTACTGGCTGTAGGCCGATGACAAGCTAAAGGGGCCATGGTTGTTTATTATAAGCTGTCGATGCCCTTGAATCGCCTTTTGCAATGTTAGTTTATATTCACATCCATTTCATGAATTGTCTTTTTTCAATTACAGGAGTGCCGCAAGAATGAGATTTTGCTGTCCAAGCTCAAAGGATCATAGTGGCAAGTCGGTCAGATTTTGGCTTCGAAGAATATGTGAACAGTGATACCTAGAGTGAGGAAATTGGCAGCACACATGCCAATAAGAGACCTTATTAATATCTAAATTAATTATGTGGACCAGTGCCCTCGAATTGTGCTGTGATTCTTTGTGTTGGTGAAAAGATGAAAACTATTACCCTGAATAACATGTATGTATTTGCTTGGGTGACAGCTGAAGAATTATGGTACAATAAAATATGTCACAAAAGATGTCTTCTTCATTTTCTGTTGTGGGTAGAGAAATTGATTTGTGTTGCAAATGAACAGAAGATTCAATTCCTTCACCTCAAAATGAATAGTGTTATTTTTGCCCGAATGTACCAGTGTTTGCCACAGATAGATGGAACTTGCTCTCGATGCAGTATACAACCTCATCAAGTGATAAAACAGGGCTGTGCTGTGATGAATGGTAAAATCATTCTACTGGAGGTTTCCCAGTTTCAGAAGACCCTCTATGGGTCACCATGTATTTAAACCTAGCTAAAGTACCGACAATGCATACAATTGACAATATATCTAGACTCTCCTTATCAGCTGCACAAAGACTCGGACAATAGCTTCCTACATCAAGTATCAACCAGTTACAGATTACCATAAATTACCGTATTCTTTTTGTGGTTACCATTAACAGGTTTCCTAAGGAAATATTACAGCACAGGCCTGTAAAAATACAAACAAGCTGAGTAGCTAGCAGGTCCCCCGCCAAAAAGCTTGTCTGGAAATGGGCTTCTCACACACATAGGATATAATCACCATATATATTTTGTGTGATGGTAAATTGTTGCTAGGAGTGTGGTGGTGTTGATGTGAAGGAGATATAATTGTGAAGGACAATGTTGCAAATTGTCTATGGAAGAAAGGGGACAGAGTGATCGAGAAAGATCATCCGGTGGCATAGTTGTGCCAAAAAATGAGTGACTTTCTTCTGAGATCCCAGCCATCCGCTAAGTTTGAAGTTAATCAGTTGAATTGTTCTTGAGATATTGCGTTCACAAGATGGTTGGGATGGAAGGACGGTATGAGGGACAGAAGGACGTTATGAGGGATGGAAGGACGGATGTGTAGCTAGTGATGTAAAGTCACCCCCGTTCACAACATAGTTGGGATGGATAGTGGCCATCTTGGATAACGCAGTTTGGTGAAAAACAATTCCAGTCATCTTCTTATTGATGTGAAGTCAGTCCCCAGATTTGAAGTCTATCGGTTGAATTGTTCTCGAGATAGCGTGTTCACAACATTTTAGGGATGGATGGAATCCAAGATCCCAAGTTTGAAGTAGATCGGTTGAATTGTTCTTGAGATATCTCGTTAACAATATAGTCGACGGTGGCCATTTTGGTTAACGCAGTTTGGTGAAAAACAATTCCAGTCATCTTCTTATTGATGTGAAGTCACTCCCCAGATTTGAAGTCGATCGGTTGAATTGTTCTCGAGATATCAGGTTCATAACATTTTGGAGATGGATGGAATCTAAGATGGCTGATGGTGGCCATCTTGGTTAACGCAGTTTGTTGAAAATCAATTCCAGTCATCTTCTTATTGATGTGAAGTCGCTCCCCAGATTTAAAGTCGATTGGTTGAATTATTCTCGAGATATCGTGTTCATAACATTTTGGAGATGGATGGAATCTAAGATGGCCGACGGCGGCCATCTTGGATAACGCAGTTTGGTGAAAAACAATCCCAGCCATCTTTTCACTGATGTCAAGTCACCCCCCAAGTTTGAAGTCAATCGGTTGAACTGTTCTCGAGATATCGCGTTCACAACATTTTTGGGATGGTTGTAATCTCAGATGGCCTACGGCGGCCATCTTGGATAACGCAGTTTGGTGAAAATCAATCTCAGCCATCTTCTCACTGATGTCAAGTCACCCCCCAAGTTTGAAGTCAATTGGTTGAACTGTTCTTGAGATATCGTGTTCACATTTTTGGGATGGTTGGAATCTAAGATGGCCGACGGCGGCCATCTTGGATAACGCAGTTTGGTGAAAAACAATCCCAGCCATCTTCTCACTGATATCAAGTCACCCCCCAAGTTTGAAGTCAATCGGTTGAACTGTTCTCGAGATATCGCGTTCACAACATTTTTGGGATGGTTGGAATCTAAGATGGCCGATGGTGGCCGTCTTGGATAACGCAGTTTGGTGAAAAACAATCCCAGCCATCTTTTCACTGATGTCAAGTCACCCCCCAAGTTTGAAGTCAATCGGTTGAACTGTTCACGAGATATCGCGTTCACAACCTTTTTGGGATGGTTGGAATCTCAGATGGCCGACGGCGGCCATCTTGGATAACGCAGTTTGGTGAAAAACAATCCCAGCCATCTTCTCACTGATGTCAAGTCACCCCCCAAGTTTGAAGTCAATTGGTTGAACTGTTCTCGAGATATCGCGTTCACATTTTTGGGATGGTTGGAATCTAAGATGGCCGACGGTGGCCATCTTGGATAATGCAGTTTGGTGAAAAACAATCCCAGCCATCCTCTCACTGATGTCAAGTCACCCCCCAAGTTTGAAGTTGATGAGTTGAATTGTTCTCGAGATATCACGTTCACAACATGGTTGGGAAGGACGGACGGAAGGATGCATGGGTAGCATTCCCAAGTCCCCCTCCCACTTACGTGGCGGGGGACAAAAAGCGACTGGGATAGGCTATCAGATGACCAACAGAATCATTTGGTGTTCTTGACAACAACAGAACAAATATCTTTCGGAGTAGTGAAAGTTTATTTCAGTCCATACACAAGTATGTTTATAAACAATATCACAGTGGGGGACTGAAATATCCCCCAGTAAACACAGGACACTGACATCACAAACATTCTTTTCATGTGAATACACGACGCAAAAATGCATTATTATGGGTAAGTACAAATACTGATAACAATGGGAAGTACTTGTTGCAAGATCTGTAATCTATATTGCTAAACGAGCTTTGTTCTGGTCTGTCCGTACTGTTTTCATAGCACAAAATCCTCAGAACCAAATTGAACAAAAATTGTCATGATTACTTGACATTAACTTTCAGAGATCTTGCACCAAACTTCACCTGAAGACATCATTTAAACACCATCTATAACAGCACATATCGATCACCACCGGCTTTCCAGCAAAACTCCCCGATATCAAAAATTGGAGATTTGATTCAGCATTTTGATATTGGTTCGTAACTATGAAAATAATTGAAAAGCACTATGAATGTCACAAAGGAATTTTTGAGGAATGTAAATCAATATCCTTGCTTCTCTCTTGTGAGCCACTGGGATGAACCATTGTATACGTTTATTCTTGCCAGGGGTTGAAATATGTATACTTTTACAGCAGCCTCATGGGGATTAACCTGCGATGTCGTCGTGCACATCACAGGTCATGGTAAGAATAGGCCTCGGCTCCTCAGAGAGCTTGTTGTAAGAGGCAACTGAGGCACCCGTGGGGTTCCCAGGTGTGAAAAGGAATAGGACCCCACCCGTGTGTGTTCCCGGGTGTGAAAAGGAATGGGACCCAACGCCGTGATATGAATGAAATATAGTTGAAAGCGACGTTAAATCATATTCACTCACTCACTCACTTTTACAGGACGAGTCCGGCTAAAATTTGCTCTGTCCTGTAAATTATCTGCCAATTTGTATTTGTTAAATGCAGTTTAGGTTATTTGGTACAATTTCGATTCTTGCTTGCTGTGGAGGGAGAATTCTTCTGAGGATGTGCACAACATACATGGTTCCTGCGAGTTACCCGGAGAGAGAGAGAATTAAGGTTTAACGTCGTGTTCAGCAATATTTCAGCTATATAGCGACTGCGTTGCTAACAAGAGAGGGGCTCGAATGTGATGGTGAGAAAATAAATTGCCGGATAGTGTTTCCCCCTATTAAAATTCAATGAACCCCAATGTTGTGGACAAAACTTATAATAAATTTAATCAGCCTATAGAATCATCTGTATGATTGTCAACCATTTTGTGAACTTTTTGTTCTGATAAATACGATCACCCCACTGATTGTATGATGAAGGGGGGGGGGGGGTGATCACCCCACTGATTGTATGATGAAGATTGAATTAATTAGAGGATTGAATTATTAGAGGATTGAATTAATTAGAGGATTGAATTATTAGAGGATTTACAATGGCATACATTAAATGTGAGAAGCTGGGCTATGCCACAGGAAAATACTTGATACAAGCGGACATGCTATTTCTGTGTACAAATGAACATGGGAGATCGCTATGCCCAACCTCTAGAGGGGGAAGGGCACAAATATACAGAAACGATCAAACTTACTCAGACATTCTTCTTTTTTTTAAGTTGGTCATATTTGTGATTATAATTTGCATAGTGTCACAATAGTATCTGATATATATAAAGACAATATCGCAGCCAGAGCAAACACCTGGACAAACATGAAGAGTATATAGACAATTGGACAAACACCCACCTGTGTCCTGAAATAAAATGCAAAATAGTATGGAGGCATCTACTGTCATGAAGACCCAGAGATGCCTCTGTAGAATATTAATACACAGGGTCGTAATGAACATGAAAACAACACACACAAACACACTTAAATATTCATCTGTATAAATAGCTCTGCAAAATTAAAATATGGCTTATGTATAATGCATGGAATAAAATATGCTGATAATTCATGGCCTCTTGGATGTTGTACATGTTTTGTCCCCCAAAAATTTGACATGTTTACAGTCACACAGGCAACAGATTAGTTAACTTCCACAAAAATTGGTGCAGCATACTTTAAATATGATTTTTTGGTTACTGTGACCTTCAACACCAAAATCAATGGGCTTCTTCAGATTTACACCTGTGAACTTTCAACATCACATCTGCACATTCTTAGCTTAAGCATTATAGATAGAAAGATTAGGAGACATTCATTTAGCAATTCAACATCAACATGAGGCAGCACCTAAACGGTGCAACAACCCCTCAGCCAGACAGTTTTAGTCAGTGTATATTGGTACACAATGAATGGAAAATACATATGTAAAAGCCTGAAAGATTTGGTTGAATGCAGAAAATGCTTTAGCAGTGGCTTGTAAAAGTTTAAAATGTGATAAATTCAGTGTGGGATGTTGGATGAATTGGAGAACTATAATAAATAAAGGCTTCAAGCCATTCTTGCTTTGAACCCTAATAATAATCTGAACAATAATAAAAGTCTTCCGATTTTCAGTGGGAGCCAAGTAATAGAGTTTTCGATAGGAATACGAAGCTGCGCATCTGAAACCCCTCGGCTCTGGGTGCCAGTCATTCACAATCTATTCAATTTGAACCATACATGTACTACTTTGAAAATATCAGGAACACAGGAACATCAAGCAGTCAAGTGACAAATATACAGATTATCAAAAAACTTGCAATCAGTCGATCAGTTACATCATTCCAGGGCTTACTAAAAATTCGTCTGGGAGCACTATTTGAACATGTATTAAAAGACAGAAATAAAGTGAAATTATTCAACAGAAAAGTACAAAACTACTTTTTGGATAGACATGTAAATACGAAGCTGCGCATCTGAAAACCCCTCGGCTCTGGGCGCCAGCCATTCATAATGTATTCAATTTGAAGCAAGACTTCAGGAACACCAAGCAGTCAAGTGACAAATATACAGATTATGAAAAAATTTGCCATTAGAAATGGCCTCTAAGGTTTATGTCCAATCAGAGAAGTCGGTATTCATTACATAAGTCTGTTGATGCATCGATGATGTATACCAAATTTTGTCATAGAGCATTTGAAAATTATCAGAGATAGAGATCATTAATGATTTCGCATAAATTAAAGATGGCCGCCCATCCTTCCCACCACTCAGAGAAACTGATGTGGTTATTCATTGCAAGTGTCTTGATACATGGATGCTGTATACCAAGTTTCATATAGAACACTGAAATGGTATCAAAGATATACATCATCAAAGATTTTGCATAAATTAAAGATGGCCACCAAGGTTTCCGCCCAATCAGAAACACCAGAACTGCCATTTATCGTAAGTCTATTGATGCATCGATGATATATGCCAAATTTTACATCGAGCACTCGAACGGTATCAGAGATAGAGATCATTAATGATTTCGCATAAATTAAAGATGGCCGCCCATCCTTCCTGCCACTCAGAGGAACTTATGTGGTTATACATTGCAGGTCTCTTGATACATCGATGCTGTATACCAAGTTTCGTATAGAACACTTGAATGGTATCAAAGATATATATCATTAAAGATTTTGCATAAATTAAAGATGGCCACCAAGGTTTCCACCGAATCAGGGAAACTGGTTTGGTCATTCCTTTGAAGTTTCTTGATGCATCGATGATCTATACCAAGTTCACACACGGAACAGTGAAATGGTACCTAAGATACACAAGATTAATGATTTCGCATAAATTAAATATGGCCGCCAAAGTTTCCAACCAATCAGGTCCAGATTCAATAGGGTTCTGGGTCATGAGCATATGGATGTGCAGTGCAAGTTTGGTGTGCCTAGGGTAAGTCGTTCTAAAGATATCTTGGTAACGAGAAAGCTGTGATGGTTTCGCATAAATTAAAGATGGCCGCCAAAGTTTCCAACCAATCAGGTCCAGATTCAATAGGGTTCTGCGTCACGCGCATACGGATGTGCACTGCAAGTTTGGTGTGCCTAGGGTAAGTCGTTCTGAAGATATCTTGGTAACGAGAAAGGTGTGACGGACGGACGGACAGACGTACATGACGACGACAATACCCTTCGGCCAAATTTTGGCCGAGGGGTAAAAATGGCACAACATATCATTTAAAAGTAACAAAATCACATCCTTAAAACAACATCTAGTAAATCTTCAGCACTTAATAAAAGCAATATTTTGGTTGGAGGTATTTTTGTGACCAAGCGACAAAAAAATTCGTTTCAGTGAACAAACTGGACGGACAAATAACTTATGCAGGTCAAATAATATGAATATTGAATCTGGGTTAGAATGTAAATATTCTACATTTATTATTATTTTTTATTACAATAATAAAACTGGTCTGATATGAATAAAAAATATATAGGGAAAATTGATAAGATGCAAACAAAATGGTATGTCTTTAGTAAGCTGTAAAATAAACTGGACGGACAAGCAAGACGTTATCAGGACAATTTAACTTTATCACAGTTGTTTTACAATTATACTGAATATATACAATCTGTCATCACCGGTCATTATAGTGCTTACTCTGGACAATTTTGCTGGAAAACTACAATTTCGTGGAAGTTAAAATTCTTTAAAATCAAAGAAACATTACCTGTAACAGGTAAGTGCACAATTAGCATGATTGTTACTTGAAGACCAAGGCACAGACAAATCTCACCGTGAGACATATAGCAAAAGTATTGCATTAAAGGTGAAATGCAAAATAATTTCAATATTTAATATTTTATAAATATTGTGTATTAATATTGTACCACATATATATGTAATATATATAACAAGCTGATAGTTTTGAAATAATGAACTTTTCAAATATTTACTGCATTGGTAACATTTTAAGTTCACTTAAATCAATAAACAATAAGCAGCCTGACAATTGCAGGAGAGAGCTATGTGACACTTCCACTGGATTCTATAATCAGTGACTTCATTTAGGCTCATTACCTTGTCACTATTTGATTATTATTCATGCCAGCTGGTGTCTGTAAAATCAAGGGGATGAAATTCACCGATGACAAACTGTAGAGCGTCCAGACATAACGAGATGTTATGCTTCCACATATCTTCGGCGACATCACCAAACATGGCTACCACATGTGTCCTGCATATGGATTCCGAATACTGAGCCTAGGCCAGGATACATGTACCGCTATTACCAAAGTTGATATTTTCAGTTAATGATTTCTTATACAAATACGTTGAACTGCAGGAATATTTATACTCAAAATGAAGCAGTATTTTTTAAACAGGAAACATAATATGT
Source organism: Hanleya hanleyi (assembly GCA_036873755.1). Taxonomy (NCBI): domain Eukaryota; kingdom Metazoa; phylum Mollusca; class Polyplacophora; order Lepidopleurida; family Hanleyidae; genus Hanleya; species Hanleya hanleyi. The sequence goes on along the minus strand of JAVTVY010003376.1, from coordinate 25,020 downwards.
TCGAAAGATTCCATCGTTATTATGAAAGAAAATACAGGATGAATAAAAGTCAATAACAGACAAAAAATGTATTTTCGCTCCATTCGGTCGGACTTACTGAAGTCCCTTAACAGTGATCCATGTTTTAAAGGTGAAATGCGTAGGTTTTCATATTTTCATTTTTATATTCTTCATGGGCTGGTTATATAAATGATGGAAATATCATCCTATTTTGTCTCCTAGTAACTTCAGAAAAGTTCTCCAAAGTTGGTATTTTTAGGCCAGCCAATTTTACAAATGAAATCCATATCGCTTATCTGCCCTTGTTTGAAGCTGGATTGTGATGTTACATCAGACTACCTGGTTGGACTTGTAATACTCAGGCTGGTCAGACACGATGTCACAATCAAGGAAAGATAAATGATGCCAGTTTGCAAATCATAATTCAGCTGGGCTTGGGTTACCAGATTTTAGAAGACAAAACACTTCAAATGAAATCAAGCGAAGTAGATTCACCGATATTTTTTTCATTATTCCACCTATATAAAATATAAACATGAGAATCTAAAAACCTTGCATTTCACCTTTAAGTTCACTTAATATGAATCACAGCTCTGTTACAATAAAGAGTTTCATAACTACTGCAGTGCACATGCTTGTGAAGTTTTCTTGCCCATGGTGTCGTCTTTCATCCCCTGCACTCCAACGACGACATCAGCCACACCGTGGAACCTGTGACTGCTACTCATGATCTCGTCCAACTTGGACAGCTGTCAATCAAACAGAATGCAGATGTATGTCATGGCTGCTAGAAGATGTAATAAACCATGAAAATAATTAAAGAGGTAGCAGTGTCATTTACAATATATTCAGCAAGTAACATATTTTGATAAGAAAAATCGACCATAAAGGTCCACGTCCCCCGCCAGCCACACCAGTTATGGTGGTTGCATGGTCCTGCTGCTGCGGGGGACATGGACCCTATGGTTGATTTCTTTTGGTCGATGAAATCCCATATGATTGATTAAGTTATGATTTTGAAAATGGAGATCTGTCTGAAGAGCCAGACATCCCACAAGTCGAGCAGTTGAATAGTTCTCAAGTTATTGTCCGGACAAGATCTAACTACTGAAAATCTAAGAGAGTTAAGTTATCTTGTATTACACAGGTAACTGAAAAGCAATCCCAACTGTCCTCTCACCAATGTCAAGATGCTCTCCAAGTTTGAAGTCGATCAGTCCAACCATTCTCGAGTTATTGGTCATACAAGGAATGTGCAAAGAACCAACTGCTGACAATGCAAGATGGGCTGATGGTGGCCATCTTGGATTACACAGGTAACTGAAAGGCAGTCCCAACTGTTCTCTCAACGATGTCAAACCACTCTCCAAGTTTGAAGTCGATCAGTTCAATCTGTCTTGAGTTATTGCCCGGACAAGATCCAAGCACTTAGAATTCAAGATGGCTAACCATGGCCATCTTGGATTACGCAGGTAACTGCGGAGGACAATAATCAAGAGGTCGTCAGACGAGGAATGTGTAAAGATACAACTGCTGAAATTCAAGATGGCTGATGTCAAGACAATCTCCAAGTTTGAAGTCGATCGGTTGAATAGTTCTCGAGTTATTGGTCGAACAACAAATGTACAAAGATACAATTGCTGAAATCCAAGATGGCTAATGGTGGCCATCTTGGATTACGCAGGTAACTGAAAAGCAATCCCAACCGTCCTCTCACCGATGTCAAGACACTCTGCAAGTTTAAAGTCGATCGGTACAATGGTTTTCGAGTTATTGATCAGACAAGAAATGTGTAACGAAATAACAGAATTACAGTCGCCCGGTGTTTCTAAGTTTCTAAGTCACGTTTCACTTAACACTACCCTTAGCTCAATGACTTCATTCTTAGTGTATTTCGCCCGATGTCTGCTTCCCCAAGCATCAAGTCGCATGTCTGCTCCATTTAAACGAGCCAATGAAATTGTCCGTATTCAAATACTTTGACCTGGAAATCTCAGACATGAGACGATTCAATTTCACTTAAGCGATCGACATGCTCGAGGCGCAAGACTGTGGGAGACCAAACCGAAGTTGTGCGAATTAGCTATTTTAATTCTCACTCTATTATGGAGCATGCTTCTTTGTTTTCCTTAAGAAAATCATATTACAAGCGGCCTAACATATTTGTAAAAAATAAAATTGGCGACGGTTCACAGGAAAATGATATGCTTTTTATTTTGTGATGGGGGCACTCCGAAGCCACCAAGGGATCGTTTCAATCGATTGCTTTCTGGAGGTGTGTCTTTGTTTTATGAATGTGATTGCGCCGATGTCGGAGCTAACGGGACCAATCGGATGTGACCATTTGAGAAACGCCCTATTACACTCAGATATCACCCGTTACCGCATGGCTACGAGCAGAAGTTTCTACGTATGATCGTGTCATGCGTTCGGATGATGGTATGATGTAAGTGTGCACCTTGACCCAAGACCGACCATTTCCATCGTCATAAGAGGCTTAAAATCAATCTATGGACTTTCATTATTTATCGAGGAAATAATTGATTATTTCCTGTGTACAGCAGTTGGAGAGACTAAATTTTCACACTCGCATCGTGCTTCTAGACAAAATCCATGTGGGTCGCCATTTTAGCATGGTTTAAGGTTTTGTGCAGAATGTTTTCTTGCCGTTTTGCCGGTTTCTGGTTTCGCGGTGGTCGACCGGTGTCCCCCAAAAATGCCTGGATAGTCCCTAAATTTCATCAAAAGTAGGTCAGCTCAGAACTTGCTGGTAACAGTCCCCTAATAATGCATGTCCATGCCAAAAATCAAAGTTCTAATGTCAACGGTTCTCCTTATTTTGCCGACAAAAGGATTCGGATGAACTCACTGACTGACTGACTGACTCATTACTGGACAATTTGCAAAAGAGAGCCTACCTCGTAGGAAAATGTGACAGCATCTGCACTTGGCTCCAGTGCCTGAGATGACATCGAAAAATATTCATCAGCATTCTGGGCATGATGCTTTGTGATGTCATACACTAAAGTTAGAACTTTCATCATACTTCTAATGTGTTGTCATGGACACTTGGTCACATTATATACAAGACTTGTGACTTGTGACTTGTCAAAAACCTGAAAAGCTTTTGGCAAATGTTACAGGTAATCATAATGTTCAGTTTACCTGAACAATTAAACTCGCGCTACTACCTCTTTAAAGGAATAGACAACCTTTGATAAGCGTATATTGCAAATGAAAGAACAATTCCAGGAGTGTCCAAAACGATTTTTATTTCAATTTTGCAATTTTTTCCAACCGAATAAGAAGCCGTCAATGATAAATTCTGTGGCTTGTAAGGGCGCCGCCATTACGGCAAGCTTAGTGACGTCACTGGGCCGCAGAACACTGCAGTGAACTGGGAGGAAACACAGTTTGCCATGCACTGGAATAATCGCAGCCCAATAGGCCAGCAGGTGTGGATACATTCTTGTATTCTGTACCCTGTAAATACTGGCTAATGTTTGTACAATAACAATGATCTTATCCTTGTTGAGAAATCGGGGTTGATCTGTCGTCTAGACTGTCTAAGTGTCAAAAAAACACAGCATCGAGTTGTCTGATAAAATATGCTTTCGTTATAGGCTAATACTTTTCAGCTGATCACTATACGCCAACATGCGTCAACATAATTCGGCAGTAACTCACTGAGATTGTTTAATGTAACCGAAATTGGGAATAATTCTGATTTCTGTGTTACCAATTCAAAGAATCGAGCCTCAACAAAGACCGGCACTCAGCCAGAAAACGAAACTAAATCTGCCTTAGCTGGAGGCTCATTTCTCCGGGAAAAGATTGTCCGGAGATTTTTCTCACCGTTGAACTGTTACCGAAAGAAACTGTTCAGCATGACACGGCCGTTAAACACCCACCCAAATATCTAGCGTGCGAGAAAATTTACCTGAGAAAGTTTATGGAATAAATCCTTGTCAGCTAATGTCAGCACTTGCACATGTGCTCGTCTGATCGTTTCCTAACAGGACATCTCACAACAGAGCCGACTAAACGAAATCCGCGACCCGGTAGGCTTCTACGGTATATACATTGTACATCCTCGACCGATTTCTACGGTAGATCGTCTTCAATGGGCTCGAACACGCCTGACACTTCTTGTATCCCTCGACACTGCCCCCAAGCAGCGTAGATGAAAGCATGGTTTCGCCCAGCCAGCCATTGTCATCAGTCAGGTTAAAACTCCAGGAAATGCAAGGCGTCGGATACTTGGAAAAAGTTGAAAATCACTTGCTGCCATGTTTGCTCTCTGGCCCATTGACGTCATGAGCTAGTTGTCACGTGAACATCACTCGGCCGCTCATTGGTTAAACCATAAAGATGGCATAAAGATGGCGGCTCCCTTCATTCAACACATCCGGTTATTTTCCCAATGTTTGGGAGTATTTTTCTTCGTTAGAAAGAATCTCAAAAATAGGAAAAAAATATTTTTGGGCACAGTTTGGATTGTTCTTTCAGTCGCAGTTTACGTTTGCCAAATGTTGTCTATTCCTTTAACGATTTGAGAAAAAGAGTAAACCAATATAAATGGTATTTGATACCTTAATACCACATCCTAGAAACCACAATCACCATATTACCTGTTCAACAATACAGTACAAGGGATGTGAGAAGGCAATTCATTAATGGGATACAAGAAGTGTATGGATTAGAGTTGTTAGGATGATACGATAAAGGCCATATAACATGGACAACTTTTTCCATGACGAGGAAAAAGTGCTCATGCAGAAAGGAAAAAGTGACAACTTCTTCTTGTCAATTCCCACTTGTTCAAAAGCTGGTCGCGCTAGCTTTTTCTTGACAAGTGAACAAGGAAACTTTGTCATGTGGATAGCAAACGAGAAAAATTGTCACTTTTTTGATGCATACACATCTACAATGCCGCTCAACAACTTTCATTTCCTTGTAGTTTCCTGATTTACCTGCCAGGTGGATTTCCGTCATTCTTGACAACACTGGCCCCACGACGTGGAAAACTTGTGGATTATCTACACAGGCACGTCACTTATCCAGACTTGGCAAGGACAAATTGTCATGGAAAAATGGGCTTAAAGGTGAAATGCAAAGGTAATAAAAGTAAGAAAAAAGCATTTCCCTTTCCTGTTTATGATGATAATAAATTATACAGCCATCAATGAACGAAATCTGATGATAAGTTTTATTTTTTAAAGAGAAATAAAACACGTGTATTATCAGCGGCTTGAAAACAGGGCATTGCTTATCTCCCCTTGATTCAGAGCATTTCCACCAGAGGCTGTGACGTCATAGTTGAACCACACTAAAAAATGGCGGCTAACATGAATGTAGACAGCGATAGCGATGCGGAGGAATTTTCTTACACTTCTTCCTCTTCTTCTGAAGAGAAATTAAGGAGAATTCACGGCAATGGTTAGTGCAGGGGTGCCCTGCCTTATCAACACGAACCTATTGTGAACAAAGAACCAACAGACAACGATAGGATCAGCGACACTGCAGGGGCCGTGGGCAACAGTCATACCGAGAGAATCGGAAATACAGATTGGTAAATTCAGACTTTTTCTTTTATCCCCCGTAGCGAATGATGACCAACCTGTTAGTGCGTTTCAGTGAACGTGAATGACACAAGCAAGGGCTTCGTGAGCAATAGCCTAGCTTATCTATGTGAGCTATTTCCATTATGCAATGCAGCTACATCATGTTGTGCAGACTGTGCTGGTCCCACTGCTACGTCACGTATCGCAGCGCCCCCAGGGGGAGGTAATCATGTACGGATCGAAATTTCGTAAATAATACAGCATTACATTTTTTAGTTTTTAACTTTATTAGGCTTAAGCAAATGTTTTAAAACTGAAATGAAATTAATATACACATCATTTCTCCAATCTTTTTACTGCAAATATCAAGTGATTTAGAAAACCTTTGCATTTCACCTTTAAATGTTTCCGCCTGTATACTTTCTTTGGAACAGCTCTGATATGGAACCTCTTTCAAGTTGCATTTAGTAAACAGTGGTAAAGTTCATTCAACTTGTTGATGAATGGAAAATAAACAACTAACTAAGCTGGATCGATTGTGGTTGACGTATGTGCCTTCTTCAGCCATTGAAGAGTGCTGCTCTGTGTTTTAACGTACCTGTAAACTTGTTTCATTTCGTGCATGTGCATCTTCTAGTAACTTCTGGAACTTGGTCTACAAAGATAAGCAAGTTATAACATACTTTAAGTCAACTGGTATAATATACATGTAATATAGTATCAATACATAACAGGTTCACAAAAGTTTTGGTGGAAAATAATGGAAATATGCTATCACAACAGATCATAATTTGGTTATGTGAAAGATGAAATGTTGTAACCCATTTTCATAACTTTGTACGAACTATACAAGAAGATGTTAAACCTAGGCCTTATCATTGTGAATTATGGGGCTAACAACTGATTGGTGACAATGGCCCAACATTGATGCAGTGACAGACAAAATAGGTCAATCACTGACTTCATATCAAGCCTGGAAATAGGAACCTGCCAAATTTTAAAACACCCCTTCAGATCATGATGAACTACTCCAGCTTGAATCTCCATTTACAAAGGTAAAAAGGTCATGGTGCAGAACATTTCCCAAAATAGGGGTGACAAGTAGTTATGACAGGTGCTTATTTCCAGGCTTGCAAATATGCTTCTGGTCTATCATCACTTGCTGGTGTGGAATGAAATTTGAATATTCAATCTAAAGATACGGTGGTAACAAGCTAATTGATGAATTGATATTTTGATCTGGTGAGCTGAAAAAAAGGGTCAATCTCGCTAATTTTCAATACATCAATGTATGTGGGATGTAAGTTTGGTGCTCCTGGGCATATTCATTCTCGAGATATGGTGAAACATGTATAGACAAACCAGTGATATATGGACATATATATACATGTATATATAAGGATCCCCAAACAAACTGAATTTTACTGAATTAAAGAAAATGACTTTCACATTAAATCATTCAATAATTCGATCACCCTAATAAAATTCAATCACCTCCAGTTTCATGGACAAAATTCTATCACATTCTAATAAATTTGAGTACCCTCTAAAATTATTTCTAAACCTCAGAAATAATGCAGGAAAGAAGCAATCAGAGATTGCTTATTTGTATGTCCGCCATTCCGCTTTAATCCGACACTGCCCCGCAACTCTTGAAAATATAACCAAAACGCAGAGAAACTTTACGCTGCACAACTATGGGGCACTACACATAGCATGCAAATTTCATACTTGTCCATGCAATATTAACCAAGATCCAGCCGGGACAAGTCCCATTCACGGAGATTTCAGGAACAAAGGGCCATAACTCTTGAAAATATAACCAAAACTCAGAAAAACTCTACGCTGCACAACTACGAGGCACTGGCCACATTTCATGCAAGTTTCAATTCTGTCCATCAAATATTAACTGAGATATTGCGCGGGCAAGAAATTCAGACGGACAGATAGACAGACGGATGGACAGATGGACAAAGCGATTGGGGGGGGGGGGAGGCATTATTAATGATCTGCATGAGTTTGAACTACTTTGTCAAGTTGCTGTTCTAAGAAATTGAATCACTCCCCGATATTATGATGGGGAATTTCCCTTCTTGAATTATCAGTGTATACAATAGTGTTACATATCTTACCAGCTTAGATTCTGCTCGCTCAGCTCTCTTCCTGTAGGTGTTCACCTCGGCAGCAGTTTTGTAGTTCTCTTCCTCCTGCAAAATAGTATACATGCATAATTTACAACTGAAGTCAACGGTCACCAGGGGAGATAATTCTGTCACATCAGGGGAGATAATTCTGTCAAGAGAATTATATTTAACATCCCATTGAGCAATATGTCAGCTAAACAGTGACCAATTCTATCAGGTCTCCTGAGAGATGAACTATTTTAGGGTAAATCAATTCATGTCAATTCAGATTGAGCAATTCACACATGCGTTCAAGATCTCAACTGTTAAGCCCATGCAAGACTGGACTGTTTTCTACCTGTAAGAGAGATAATCACTGTTTATCATCTTTTCAGGAGTTTTGTGGCACAGTGGGAAAACATCTGCCTTCATAGGATTGTGGTTTGTATTCGACCATCTTCATTTCCATATTTTAAGAAAGTGATTGTTTTGGTGGTAAATTGTCTTGCAGGAGATTACAATGCCAAAACAACTAGTACAACACCTAGAAAAATTTAAGTTCCACAGATTACATAGTAGGATGTTTTAATCACAGTCTGAATCATTGTGTTATGTTTGAAACAAAACATGCAAGTCCAACTGAAATCGGAAAAGATAATTTTATCACATAAGGGGAGATACTTCAGTCACATAACAAGAGACTACTTCATCATACCTCCTGAAGTAAAATACTTCTAACTCAAACCAGTCTATCATCAGCTAAAATAATTTAACTGCAGCATAAGAGGAGACAATTTTGTCATACCCAGGAAGATAATTCAGTCACATCAGTTGAGAATAATATCTCAAACTTGAAAAGAGTCGCTATACCTTGACTGAAGTTCATTTCCAATGTATGTCTGAACGATGTTCACAGCAGTGGAAATGGGGCCCTTTGATAATGTTTCAGTGATCGTGATCTAATGAGAGCCCCGAATTCAAAATTGAACTGACATGGAGAGATTCGACATTTTTAATGTCTCCAACACTCCACAAAGGGTCCACTGTGCACGGGTATATATAAAAACTGCCAAAAGACGGTGATCAATATTTGACTGTTTGCCTCACCAGCGCTCACGGCCTAAATACTTTTCATCTTGGTAATGGGATATGTCTAATGAATGCCAGTGTTGGTAAGATATTAGATAAAATCAAGGCTCAGACCATATGGATGAAGGAGTCTGAGTACAGTTCAGACTATATCAATGTAACCAACTTAATTTTCTGAAAGCTGTATTAATGTCCCTCTTACATCACCACACTGGTGAATGATTTTCACCAAGTGGTAATTTCATTAACATATCATCCATGACCTTTATGATTGTTTGAATAACAAATGACTGGCATTTCGACAGTTTTTCTCTGTATTCCAGTGCAAATACACAGCAAAGAGGTTAGCTGGTTTAGTCATATACATACATGTATCTTGACAAGGACAGTGTGAATGGCATTGCCACTTGTCACATCGATTTGCATAATCAATCCAGTAACCCATAATTGGGCAATACAAATAAACAATGAAGATAGATTATATGAGAGGATATGTATTCAGGAAGATTACTAGCAATAGAGACCAATTAGCAATAGGCCTGTCACTGTGCACTAGTGCAAGGAAAACTGTATGTATGAATGGGGGCGACAACTTGTAATGTTTTGTAGCAATTCACCTGCCGACGCCCCCTCCACCCCTCTCAACCAAATTTTTTGTTAAGTTTACCACTTGTGCTGAGGAGTTTTGAAAAAAAATGCTTCTAAAAAATTTGCGAGGTGCTATTTATTTTATTTTCTTATTCTATATTGTTTGCTGGTGCGGGCTGATTTTTGCAGTAACTTAAAATTATAAAAAAAAACCCTACACACCTTCCCACTGGTTTTCTTGCCGGATGATGTCATATAAAAAGAATTTAGTGGGTGGCTCAGATCATTGCTGCAGGGGACGGGAGTAATGATCGGTGTGGCAAAATTGAGAAACATTTATTTACTTTTTCGTCCTTAGTACAGATATAGGAAACTTCTGTAATTCAGCACAATATATTTAGGATATTATTAGTCAAGTGCAAAAGCTTGTGCAAGTTACAGCAACTCCTAATATTGTTTATACTGATAATGGGTAGGACTTACCGAGTACCCGTACTACAAGTTGATTTATAAACAATGATTTTTGAGACGACCATATATATTATGAAACACATAAAATAAGTATCCTGGGGCCAGTCTTACAAACCATGCATAAGCTTATGTTCGACATATTACCATCGTTGCATATTACCTGCAGCATACATCACCATGGAGGTTATGTCATACGTAAGCTATGCATGCTTCATAAGATCAGCCCGAGGGACACACGAGTCTGTATCCAGGAGCACATAAAATCAATTTCTAGGACCACTAAAATCAGCATCCAAGAACACATGACATCAGTATCCAGGAACACATGCAATCAGTATCAAAGAAAACATGACATCAGTATCCAGGAACATGAGACATCTGCATCCAGGAACACATGAAATCAGTATCCAGGAAGAAATGAAATCAGTATCCAGGAACATATGAATTTAGTGTACAAAACCATTATCTTAAAGCCGTGCAATTTTTCTTTCTCAAAAACTGATTTCCTCATGCTATAAATATTATACAGAGAACATTACTGTTAGAAAAATAAGAAGATAATGTACTGTGACACTGAAGCAAACTAGTATGTCTTATAGTCAACATGGTCAAATTGGATTACATGTATGTCCACATTATATACACACCCAGCACCTAACTGTACCTTAGCCTGTGGTATGGGTTACATTTGGTGCCAATTGGGTTCTCAAATCAGACAGAGCTGCTTATGACAATTTGAGTGAGCGAGTGAGTGAGTAGGAATTTACTGTCGCTCTCAACAATTTTCCAGTCATATCATGATGACTTTTATTCATGTAAATATTGTAAATAATGTGCACGGATGAAAAACAGCCTTTGCAATAAAACTGAACTGAAACCCAGTCACATTATCCGGACAATGGGCCAACCAGCCTTTGATCTATCCTCTTAATGCTGAGCACCAAGACAGGAAGTATGACATTTACAGGCGCCGCGGAGCATGTTCAAAAGTGGGGGGGCTGACCCCTATCTCGACCATAAAGTGGGGGGGGGGCTGAAGTCGCCCCTAGATAGGGCTTATAACATTACAGCTCCGAAAAGTGCCCCCCCAGCCCCCCCGGCTCCGCGGCCCCTGATTTATAAGCACTGTTATATATTCGCACAAGACCATCTGGATTCCTACTTCTTTTTTTAAACGGACAATTCACTAAGATAAAACTGATGATCTAACTACTGATGACCGTATCACAGCAAGTAATTTTATTGGCTTAGCAAAAGTAGATTTCATGTCATACTCACAAGCCTGAAAATAAGCACTTGACATTTCTAATAAACCCCTTGCAAATCAGAATGAACTCATCTTCATATACAGATAAATGGGTTAAAAGGCCATGGTGTGTACCATATCCTCTGATTGGTTGACAGGTTAAGGTCCTGTGCCTAGTTTGTGTTCAGGCTTGTACTCATTTTCCTTAATGAGATACAGTAAAATGCAGGGTGTGCTATAGCCAGATTCAACTCTAGTCCATGGGTAAATCAAATATCCAATAGGGTAAAACAAATATCCAGTAGGGTCAAATTAATGCCCTTTGAAAAGTACACTTTGAGATGTAATCAGCCTCAAAATCTAGACTGTCCTCAAGTTTCACAAAACTCTGTGAAAGCGACATATATAACAGGCACAGAATAAAGTATATTTGACTACATGTACATCAATCTAACTTGTGTCTAGCATTCACAAAAGAATGAGAGCAAATGATCATCAAAAATAAATGGCATGACATGCCGTTTATTGTTCTGATTGCCACAGCAGAGTGCATGGTGTGGCTTAATTGGTTGTCAACATTGTAACGTCACAATTGAAAGGCGGCGTCATCACTGCTTGTTGGTCAATGTCATAATATGGAGTCATTGCTATTTCAGATGTTGTGGTTGAGCCTGAAGTTTATTGAAGCAGAGAAAATTTTCAATTTCTCTGACTGATATTCTTGGTTTTACTGTGTATATAGACCTTGCTGTTGTCGAATATGAAAACTATGATGTACCAGCATGCTTCGATGCTAAAAACAGTGCAGTTGAGAGTTGAAATATTTCTTCAATTCTGAGGCTGATTACGTCTTTAATATTGTCCACCCTGGTAGGGTTAAGATGAACAAAACTTTCAAAGCCACAGAAACATTTCAAAACATGCACAACAGTTTTAACACTTTAAGCTTACCCCGGGTTCATCCTCCTTGTTCTCTGATATGGCCTGAAATAGTGGTGTTAGACAGAAGATAGAGGGTCAATCTAAGGTTAGTATACCTACTTCTATATATGTGTGATATCAGCAGTGAAATTAGATTGAGGGGCTGTCTGTCTGTCTGTCTGTCTGTCCACACATTATGTGGTATCATAGTAAATGCTGTAACAATCATCCCCAGTTATGCTCAGTCACTCTAATAAATGTGACCACCTCCTTAATGAAGAGAAACTACATAGATGAGGGCTGGTTTTATCCATGGTTCTGAATAAATTTGACAACCCAAATTTGTTGGGGAAAGATGATACATGTACATGATCGATAAGGCCATGTAAGATGGGAGGAGGGGGGCATTGTGTTACATAATAACTGGACAGTTTTTCAAGCTACAACAAAGTTCAGAAGGTTCTACAAAGGGCCCATATATCATACATGTACATGTAGGGTTGACTGGTGGGCTAGATTCTTCTAAAAGTTCCACCATCAATTTTAAAATTATCTGAGATGTGGAGGTCGTGTTTTAATGTAGAAACAGGATTTATTTTCAGAAAAACTATGTTATATCTGGCGAGGAACCATTTCAAGGAACCATTTCAGGAATATAACTTTGCTCCACGGGATACATGTATATTTAAAATTGAGCAATTCCATAACGTCAATTCCAAGAATTTTAAATCTCAAACATCACATGATTGGTCAGATTTGCTTAATGTAGAAAATTTCCACTAGTGGCAGTCATGTCAGGTCTGTCGTACATCTCTAATAGACCTACAATCTAGCAATTACATTGTTTTGACTTTGTTAAACCTTCAACCAGGATTCTACAGTACTATATTCTACATCTACAAATGCTACATCTATAAAATAATGTATATTTAATATGCTGTAAGGCAAACGTGGTGACAAACTAATTCTCTACAGAATCTTAACATTAATACTTCCACATAATGGACTTCTCCTGATATCAATGCTGAACGATAGATTCATTGACGTATGACTGGCTATAGCTTCCAGCATAGATTTCCGGGTAGTACATTTTCTAGGTGGTGATAACTGGCATATTTTTTACTTAAAGTTGCCAAAATTACAATTGATGTAAGAATAATGATCCTTCCTTACACATAATAGTGTTGTTGAGGCATATTAATCATTTTTTAATGCCAGTTATCACTTGTGGAGACTATCTTCCCATAGTAAAGGAGAGATTAAAATGAAATTCTACTAAAAAGACATTTACACTAGAAGCTATACAGCTGACCATGCATCTGTGCCCAAAGCGTGTCTTTCATTTAAAAATTTATATCAGGGAAACCTGGATTACATATCTGTGAATAATTGTGTAACATGTAGTCATATACTGTTGGTACCTTGGTTAAACCTCCAGGTTTCTTCGCGATCACTGGCTGATCAGACTTATCCTTCGCCATCAGGTCCCGGGTCGACATTTTCGCGCCACCTTTCGGCGTCCCGTACCCAGAGTCTTTCTGCCGACCCCACACCTCCAAGAGGAGAGCAGCATTCTCTAGGTACTCCACAAACTGAGAGCAAATATGAGACGTACAGGTGAGAGCAAAATATGGTCCATCTTCTTGGCCAGACTTTATTATGGTCCATGAACATGTGCATCTCCAAGAGAACGGCTTTGAAACCAAGGAGAGTGACAGTGATTTAATCGACTAAGGTACATGTAATCTCTCTTATGTTAATATTCACCTCTGATTGTTTAGAATTGTTCACAACTGGGTTACTATACAAGATGTTGATAAAAGACAATGTCCATCAGTTTATTTTTTTAATTTAACTGAATCAGATATAAAAGTGTCTAAATTAATACAGAGATTTAATACCATAAACAGAGTTGAATATGGGAGGAGCTACATGTATATATCAACCCTCTCAGGTGAAATAACAATGTAAGGTGAGTTGTACGTGTAGGTGAGTGATTGCTCCCATCAAAATTAAGCACTGCAAACATTTGAAGGTAATAAGAATGTTGTGAAGAATGATCACAATTGACTTTCTCTAGAAGTTACAATGTAGTTACAAAAAGATGTTTTTCCTTTTTTGTTCTGGGAAAGCTGATACGTATACCGTGTTGATCCACTAACAAGCTTGGCTTACTGCAGAAACAAATTTACTCTGAATAAGCTCAGTAAATGCAATATTTTGACAACATTTTGCATGTCCTCGTCAGGATGTATTTAAATGACAGTTGCGGGAACAGATACATGAAGATCAGTGAACCATTGTACAGATAACCATTGTACATGATATCAATTTTGAAGTTCTCTCACACCAAGAACTTCCAATGCTATTATTTTTTAATATCACTGCAAGAGAGGGACCTCCCCCCCCCATTTCACCAGGGCCTGTTTTTAGAATGGGACACATCATGATCAACTTTCAAGAATTCTGTCGACTTGGGACTAGGAAATAATACCAGTGATGGTAAAATTAACAACAGTATCATCTCACTAGAAGTAAATGTGTATGATGAAAGATAACCCTAATTCACATCAAGGGAGATAACTCAGTAGCATTATCTCACATCAGGGGAGATAACTCACAAAGAGTGAATTGCTGAATGATAGGGCATCGGGAATCTTGTTCTCTATAATTTTGAAATAAGAAATAAGCTCCCAATATTTTAATAAATATTTATATCAAAGAATATATCATTTCACATCCACATGAAAGTTTTTCTGTACTTCTTCCACATTTTCCTAGACCAGTAGTTTGATACATGTAAATGTCTATGATTTTGTTCAAGAATAATGTCCAGGCCTTCATGTGTCTGAAAAAGTTAAAAGCTAAAGACGAAATGAAGTAAAGAGGTTGATAATTCCAATATTAACTAACACATGAAGAACATAAACAGGAAAAAATAAAATATTTGCATTTCACCTTAAGTGTATCATGGCACTCAAACCTGGCTCTTAAGCCCAACTCACACTACGAACAATTTGTTGTATTAGAACAGAACAGTTTGTTCGTGTTTTTGTTCGTGGTCACTTCACACTACGAACATTTTCTCTTGACCGCCAGTCACCGCGATCAAGCAGCGAGGCCATTTTGTTGTGTCATGTGAGAGCGGCTTCGTCACATGACCGACAGCTGCCAGCTGATTGGATAACTGTTGGTAAATGTTCGGCAAAATGTTCGCGATCACCACACACTGAAGACAAAAACTTGTTTCAGGGCAAAACATGTTCGCAATATCAAACAAGTTTGATGTCACGAACATTTGTTCCGAACATATGTTTTCTGTTTCTGAGCACCTCACACTGCAGACAAAACATGTTCTGAACACTGTTTTTGTTCTAATACAACAAAATGTTCGTAGTGTGAGTTGGGCTTTACAAGAGATCTCATACCTGTTTAGTGACGGGTTTGAAGGTGAGTTTATTCTCATGTTTAAAGTCGGGGTTGGTGGTACCCTTCACCTCTCCAGTCTTAGAGAACTCTTTATCCAGGTAAAACTTGAACCGACAGTGGCTCTGTACAACAACAACAACGATGATGATGAAATCAACCCCTGAAGGTTGAGTGTGAGTGAGTGAATATGATTTAACGTAGCTTTCAACATTATTTCACTCGTATCACAACATTTGATTCCTATTCCTTTGGTTTGCATTCCAGGAATCCTGGGAAGCAATGCTTTGTGTTATTCATGAAATGTTAGGATATACGAAATATAGAAACTTTTGTTATTGGAAAATTTTGATATTTAAAAAACACATAAGATATCAAAAATATAAGAATGAATGCATCAGTTCTCTCAGTCAACCACCCCCACCCTCTTCACAGCTTACTACATAAATATAGGCATGACCAGTTGTCATAAAAGTGTGTGTGATGAGGTGGGATAGGAGAAATAGGTATGTCCTTGGTTGAACACGAGCTGGGATTGTGGAATTCTAGTAAGCTTCACATAGTTCTGCTTTTATGGAGGGAAAGCATACTTGCTTTCTTTGCCCCCTCCCCCCCCCCCCCAAATTTATTATTGACAAAAGTATTCACAAAATTGATCGCTACGGAACAACATCTCAATTCTTGCTCTCGGTAGCACAGCGACTAGCTACAGTTAGGGTAGAGTTGGTGACCGTTGTCCAGGGGCAACACCCCTTGCAGCCAGGAGGCATCCTGACCTGCCTTGGCCCCTGAACACCAGTAACAATGTATGATTTATCTGGCATGGGACTGGAGCTATGGAGAGTCTGCCCCCCATATCCCAATATTAACATGTGATTTGAAAGAATAAATATGTTATTCCAAGTACATGTAGCTTGTCATTGGTGTTGTTGCATGGAGCTCTACTTTATGAATTTAGCACATTTAGGACAAGTAGAATTGTACAACAATTTCAGCTTCTTGATAGCCTCGAAAAGTGAAGAATAATTCATTCAAAAGGATATTTGAAATACCCTGAATGATCAGCCTTGGAAAAATTGCGCTGCTCAAATGCACATAAATAGATTTATGATTGATCATACTTAGTGGCCTTAGTGGGCTTAGTGGCCTTAGTAGGCTTAGTGGCCTTAGTAGGCTTAGTGGCCTTAGTAGGCTTAGTGGCCTTAGTAGGGGTAGGCCTAGTGGCCTTAGTAGGCTTAGTGGCCTTAGTAGGCTTAGTGGCCTTAGTAGGCTTTTGCAGGTTATAGACACAAACTCTAAGATAAATGTAACTTCGATGTTTATATTAAACTAATCTGTGGAACAACTGGTTTTTATAGACAACAAATTTGCAGGTTTTGGACATTCAAAGGAATTTTAAGTATGTAAATTTCACATATCACACACTGAGATGAGATATTTATAGACTTGTTTGGTAACATTTTGAACCATAAAAGTCATGAAATACATATACTGTTTTAAATGTACCACTCCTTGAAACCAGACTATTTCAGTGACAATGCTCAAGAGAACACTGCAGGACTTACAGAATTTATGTTGGCAGGAAGACCTCTCGCATAAGGGATCTTCATTTTGATGTTGAACTGTTTCATTCGAATCTGAAAGGAAGAAATACTTCAATCAAGAATTGAAAGGAACGACTCAAATGTCGCTCAATTTCAATAGGCTTCTGCTTCATGAATAGATGCATCTGTGATATTAATTTGGTGAACTTGGCTCTGTGCCATTTTGAGATAGGGTGATAATGAGAAATGGAGACAGAGCATGAACAGATTATAACAGAATAAATTTCACCAATGATGCAATTGGATGAGTTTCCAACTGTCATGACTGTATTTGCCCATACACACAAGATGATGCCTATGGCAACCTCAGGCATGGTGATGGTGATAGTACAATTGTCCCTCACTATACTGCTGAAGCTGGGGGCAAAATATTCAATATACAGTAATTCCCCTAATAATTCGCTCACTGGAAGTGCAGCAAAAATGGCTTTTATCTGGAAATTTTCTTGATGGCACCAGCTACAAAGTGCTCCATTTTGTCATTATATGACATTTCTTCAATTTGAACGAAGGATGGGAATGCTACTTTTTTTCTGTGTTTGAATAACAGAGTTGAAAAGTGAACTTCCTGTGATTGAATTATTAGGGGAATTACCGTAGGTATTACCATAGGTACTACAAAGAGTCTTCATAACAGCAGCCATCATACATATCACAGATATCTATTGGGGGACATAACACAGGCCATGCTACACTGAAACCATTGAAATAACAACAAAATAATGGATAATCTGCATGACTTTGGATGATTTTATCAACTTCCTGGTCTAAAACAATTGAGCACCCCCACATTTCATGGGGGGAAATTTGACTTCCTGTGATTGAATTATTAGAAGATTGAATTATCATTTCAATGCCTGAATACAGTTCTCACCAGTTCTTTGGGATCATCGACAAAGTCGTCCTTGATTTCCTCCCATTTCTCAGTACAGGGTATGGCTGCTATAGACAGACGACCTGGGGATACACAAACATGTTAGTTGTGGGAACTCTTAATTTCAAGGCATTATAACTCTGTGCCTCCTAACTGCCAAAATCACTTTATTTTTGTGAGCATTTTTATCCACAAAACAGATATGCTTAAAGTAGTGCAAGTTCAAAGTTTTCTGAAAAGGACCCCTCGCGTTGATATACAAGTTTGTCCCTTTATGAAAAAAAAATGTTAACTCAGAAATTGCTCAAACCTGTATGAACAAATATGATACATATTATTCTGCCAAACCTTGATTTAATGACATACGTGGAAGTTTTATAATACTAAGCAGGCAAAATATATTGAACAGCTTGTTTTGTCAATTCTTAGCATTTTACAGTATTTAATGCATTTTACATCGTAACAAAAGTATGATTACATCAACCAATTTTGCATTGTTCCAAAGTATCATTTTGGTTAATCATAGTTTCGTTATGATCGGAAATCTCTCATGTCAAATGCTGAGAATTGTCAAAATAAGTTGAGCAGCTACATCTGTTTGCCGGAAAACAATAGATATATTTGGTCTGTTAGAAGAAAAAAATTTATAAAAAAAATGAAAACCCGAGAGGTTCAAGTCCCCCGACGTTGAAACAAATGATTTGACTTGGAACCGTAACTTTCAGTACTCATCATGCAGAGCAATCCCAAGTGAGATCCAGTGGCAAGGTACCCACAATTACTGAATTTGTCCTAATCTGGACAGGATTTCAGAAGATATTGTATGGAAACAAAATAGGCGGGTCAGCGTGAAAAACAATCCCAAGCGAGATCTTGAGGCGAAGTACCCACATACAAAATTTAAAAAGAATCCGTTCAGTTTTTCGAAAGTTATTGTCTGGAAACAAAATTTTAACTTAGACCCAGTTGGCGCCACCTGCCAGCAGATCGGCATGAAAAACCATCCCAAGCGAGATCTTGAGGCGAGGTACCCACATACCAAATTTGAGAAGAATCCATTCAGTTTTTCAGGAGTTCTTGTCTGGAAACTTAGGTCTGACGGATGCAAAATTTTAACTTGGCCCCCAGGTGGCGCCACCTATAAGCAGATCGGCGTGAAAAACAATCCCAAGTGAGATCTTGAGGAGAGGTACCTACATACTAAATTTGAAAATAATCCATTCAGTTTTTCAGAAGTTATTGTCTGGAAACGAAATTTTAACTTGGCCCCCAAGTGGCGCCACCTATAGGCGGATCGGTGCGAAAAACAATCCCAAGCGAGATCTTGAGGTGAGGTACCCATACACTAAATTTAAAAAGAATCCATTCAGTTTTTCAAAAGTTATTGTCCGGAAACAAAATTTTAACTTGGCCCCCAAGTGGCGCCACCTATAGGCGGATCGGTGCGAAAAACAATCCCAAGCGAGATCTTGAGGTGAGGTACCCATACACCAAATTTAAAAAGAATCCATTCAGTTTTTCAAAAGTTATTGTCCGGAAACAAAATTTTAACTTGGCCCCCAAGTGGCGCCACCTATAGGCGGATCGGTGCAAAAAACAATCCCAAGCGAGATCTTGAGGTGGGGTACCCATGCACCAAATTTAAAAAGAATCCATTCAGTTTTTCAAAAGTTATTGTCCGGAAACAAAATTTTAACTTGGCGCCACCGCCACCTGTATGCGGATCGGCGTGAAAACCAATCCCAAGCAAGATGTTCAGGTGAGGTACCCACATACTAAATTTGAAAAGAATCCGTTCAGTTTTCCAGAAGTTATTGTCCGGAAACTAAGACGGACGGATGCACGGACGGACACACGGACCGAAATGGCCAGAATGAAAAGTCGGTCAGATGAAACGAAAGTTCCAACCTCTTCTCTGCAAACTTTTACCACATGGCGCGTGTCTTTCAGCATACCAAATTACTGAGCTGGTGTAACTTGACTACAATTGTTTTAGAAGAGACACTGAAGTCAAAACGCACATGTCGTGCTTTTAGGCGTATCACTTCTTTGCACTGGAATGGGACAACCCGTTTCAACTAAATTCCCGCCAAGTTTGTTTCATAGAATTTGTTTACGTGAAGTTTTTACTACGATGATTCCATTGGCTGAGAACAGTCAGCGGGTCGCGAATTATCTTTTCTGGGGCGAGCACATGATCTATTGTGTCACGCAAAATAGACTCGTCCATGCCAGCCTGTACATGGTTTCACGTGCCCAGTCAAAATATAATTTGGTCAGGTATCCCAGATATTACATCAGACCACGTGCGGTCTGTAAATAGACTAAGATTTCCCCATGTCTGTATATCGTCGAAATATTCTCTGTCATTATTTCCTGTACATTTTCGGCTAGATAAATAATATATAGCCCTCATATTAGAGGGCTATATATTATTTAGCTAATTTTCGGCCTGCTCAGATTTCGCTGCCTGATAAACTAAACACAAAATTACTTTGGCAACGATTTGGTACAAGACTCACGAAATGTAATTGACAAAGGATCTGCTGCAAGTTGTATTGTCAGTCTTTTGTCCAGGATATTACCTTTTCAATGGGAGGTCTTACACCAAAGCCTTGCCATTACTTTGGCGACTAAACACTTCATGTAACAAAAATTCACTTGCCACTTTGGCGATTTACTCTATTGTTTAATCGACACATTGGCGAGTAACTGAACAATTCCGTCGCCAGTTGTCATTTTTTAGTCGCCATTGGCGAGTCGTCGACTGGGTTTCGTGCGCCCCCAACCGTCTACGGTCTTTTTCTTCACCATCGCGGCAGCCTCCCTGCCTGTACTTTCAGTTTTGGCTGACTGTCAAAGCTTTCACTTTCACCAGAGGCATGGATTTCCCGCGGTTAGACTGACCCAGATTTCTTGCTTGCAGCATGATCAGCATTTGGCTACCCCGCCTACAGGACGCAATGCATTGTGGTGTGAACAACGGTAATGGGAACCTCCATGAGACCGGCTAACACCTACGCTCGATTGCGTCTTGTTTTTTTATAATATGTTTACTTGTTCAAATTACAATACCCATCTGATAAAAACATTGGCCCCACGATAATTTTTCAGATCGGAAAATCAGACGTCTGCCGATTTTTTTGCCGTGGATGGACGGTTTTACTGCGGCAAACTCTGCGGCAGTGCCGATTGCCGCAGTGAATTGCGAGGGCTGAATTGTTGTTCTCTCTTACAAGAAATACACAGCATGTTTGGCCAGGTCAGCTCTTGCCAAGGTCGTAATTGATAAGAAAATGTTTTGCACGGAGGTTCTGGTAGAGCAGGACCTAATTTCTACATACATAGCACAGGTGCATCCTCTTAACATGTGTATCAATTTGTATCATAATCATCCATTGCCAGCTGACAACTGCAGCAAACTTTCTATGTACAGGTGTACACATAGATCTAAGGCCTACAATTCAGCTGGAGAAAGGCTACCCTTCACAGAGAAATCTGGGAAGTATGTACATGTACCACCAAATGTTGACCCAGAAATTCCAAAAGCTGTTAAGGCCCTTTCAGAACGAATTAATGACCTAATTACAAATGAGGGATTGGAAACATTCCAAACTTGTCATTCGCTGAATGCCAATCTTTAACAAAACTACGCAAAAACCACAATATTGTGTTAAAACCTGCAAATAAGGGCTCAGCTACAGTTATAATGTCAAAGACAGGCCTTATTTTTTCAAAATCTGGCGTGAACGATTTACCGTTCGCGTGATTTTTTGCGTACGTAACCGATCGTTCGGTTACGCACCAAGTTCGCTGCGTAACCGATCGGTTACGTGAAAGGTTACGTAAATTTAATACATATTACCATTTGCTCAAGGACACGAACAATATACGAGAAAAAAATAACTGCCGACCACGCTGACGTAATGCCGCTGCTCTCTCTTGCCCCGGTAATTGTGGCAAATTCAAACTGCTTGACATGGACAGTACGACACTTGACAGCCACATCGTGATATTTTCCCGTCACACGACTATTGTGTATTCACTAATGATTAATTGCCATACCATTTATAAACCGACGGAATCTATCCTTAATTTATAATAGAACAGCTGTAAATCCAATCTGTAAACCCGCTCTAGTCCGTATCATCAGTTTGCCATGAGGCTTATGTCTGTCCCATTCTGATTTTGACTCCAGGGGTGAAAGAGCACGCATACACAATTAACTGTTTTCCCACTGTTCAAACAAAAAGATATTTATTCTCCCGAAATCATGACATTACACTAGTGTGAAAAGAATAAAGATTATCTTACTGTTAATAAGAGAACAAATACCAACGAAATGCTATTTGATTTACGGAGAAACTTAACTACAATCCATCTCCCCCACAGTTTTCATTGTTTTTGGACATGAACCACACTGGCCGGGATAGACTCACTTGAATCACTTGGCAAAATCAACAGGGGTGAAAGGTGTAACAAAGCTGAGCATGAGTTCATATTTATTTGATCATATGAATATTTTATACCCTTCAAAACGGTGGCATTATTTCAATGACATAAGAATAAGGTAACGGTTCATTCGAATACAAAACCCAAGATTAGAATGATGGTGTTGTAATTTGCATGCGACGGTCTTTCCACCCCCCGTGATCACCAGACCTCATGATTGAGATCGCCCGGGGCTGGCAGCACGTGTTGAGGTCAACATGCTGTAAAAACTATGTGAAAGAAATACGTTCCAGACGTCACAGTTCGGGTACAAACCTATAACCGGTGGCACTTGTTCTCAATAAAACAATGCTGATTAATGGATGTTGTTCTTACCTCACGCTCCCAATATACTATACCTGTGTATATATGATTAATCAGCATTGTTTTATTGAGAATAACATAGACTAATCAGCATTGTTTTATTGACGAGAGACCCGACAATCACCCTGTGCATGCTGATTTGCAGCGACCGGGCTGTGGGGAATTCCCCGAGCCAATCTAATTATGGAGCAATGCTTCCTAGAGGGGGTCCACTAATTGGTCATTCACTTTCTATTCCAGGCAACTTCTGGCAGTGCTGACCTATTTCCATCTGGGCATGCGTAATTGTCTGGCCAGTGAAAACGAAACCACTCCGACAAAAACAATTTAACCAGGCCATAAGCAATTCATGATTTATCAAACGACCACGGCCGTGTAAATTAGCCTGCCAGTCGACAATAGGAGAAAGAGAAAGTGCACGGTATACGCGCAAATATATAACTGTCGCCACTTATTTTATTTCCAGTTTGTGCAGACAGACACTGCCGACTTATGAAAATAAGCTAGCAGATAAAATTCGCCCCACGTGAACGGTGACCGTTCGCGTAAAATACGATTTGCGTAACCTTCACGTAACCTGAACGAGCGTTTGCGTAAAAAAATAAGGCCTGCAAAGAAGCCCAAAGGTTACTTGGCAACCCAAGACAATACAAAAGACTGGATCGGGAAATATGGCCCCAAGATCATCCGAGGCTGCTCAACATGGTGGCAGATCTAAATAGGAGACAAATCATTTCGAAGATAGGGAATCCTTCAGCTGTCTCAGGCCATTTTGAACCAGAGACAAGACAACATCTGTCTCAGACATAGGCGGGTAAGGCAGTCTGATTCCCGCCTCATTTTTCAATGTGGGCCGCAGAAACGGCTCCATTTTGGCACTACTCAATTCTTCATAGAATTATCTCAACAAAACTCTCACCTCTCTCATTACCCTTGTAGTCTGATATAACAAGATCATCCTCCAGTTCTATCAAGTATGCCAGAGATTGTAGATACAGGTGTACTGTACCAATCAAACTCTCACCTCTCTCATTACCCTTGTAGTCTGATATAACAAGATCATCCTCCAGTTCTATCAGGTATGCCAGAGATTGTAGATACAGGTGTACAGTACCAATCAAACTCTCACCTCTCTCATTACCCTTGTAGTCTGATATAACAAGGTCATCCTCCAGTTCTATCAAGTATGCCAGAGATTGTAGATACAGGTGTACAGTACCAATCAAACTCTCACCTCTCTCATTACCCTTGTAGTCTGATATAACAAGATCATCCTCCAGTTCTATCAGGTATGCCAGAGATTGTAGATACAGGTGTACTGTACCAATCAAACTCTCACCTCTCTCATTACCCTTGTAGTCTGATATAACAAGATCATCCTCAGTTCTATCAGTATGCCCAGGATTGTAGATACAGGTGTACTGTACCAATCAAAATCTCACCTCTCTCATACCCTTGTAGTCTGATATAACAAGATCATCCTCCAGTTCTATCAAGTATGCCAGAGATTGTAGATACAGGTGTACTGTACCAATCAAACTCTCACCTCTCTCATTACCCTTGTAGTCTGATATAACAAGATCATCCTCCAGTTCTATCAAGTATGCCAGAGATTGTAGATACAGGTGTACAGTACCGATCAAACTCTCACCTCTCTCATTACCCTTGTAGTCTGATATAACAAGATCATCCTCCAGTTCTATCAGGTATGCCAGAGATTGTAGATACAGGTGTACTGTACCAATCAAACTCTCACCTCTCTCATTACCCTTGTAGTCTGATATAACAAGATCATCCTCCAGTTCTATCAAGTATGCCAGAGATTGTAGATACAGGTGTACAGTACCAATCAAACTCTCACCTCTCTCATTACCCTTGTAGTCTGATATAACAAGATCATCCTCCAGTTCTATCAGGTATGCCAGAGATTGTAGATACAGGTGTACAGTACCAATCAAACTCTCACCTCTCTCATTACCCTTGTAGTCTGATATAACCAGATCATCCTCCAGTTCTATCAGGTATGCCAGAGATTGTAGATACAGGTGTACAGTACCAATCAAACTCTCACCTCTCTCATTACCCTTGTAGTCTGATATAACCAGATCATCCTCCAGTTCTATCAGGTATGCCAGAGATTGTAGATACAGGTGTACAGTACCAATCAAACTCTCACCTCTCTCATTACCCTTGTAGTCTGATATAACAAGATCATCCTCCAGTTCTATCAAGTATGCCAGAGATTGTAGATACAGGTGTACTGTACCAATCAAACTCTCACCTCTCTCATTACCCTTGT